>JAJOOI010010533.1:0-43601 GCA_029582585.1 Solanum bukasovii | reverse complement strand
TATTATAAAATATCTAATTGAGAAAAAATTCCGACCTCAGGAGGTCGGAATTTTTAATGAATTACAATAAAAACCGACCTCTTGATGTCGGTATTATTTTCTCAATTAAATCTAAAAAAAACCGACCTCATGAGGTCGGTATTTTTATTGTAATTCATTTTTTTCGGGAAAAATTCCGACCTCCGGAGGTCGGAATTTGGTTTTCCCGCTTTATTTTGCATAAAAACTGACTAATTGTAAATACCGACCTCCGGAGGTCGGAAATTTTTAGGTCGGTATTCACTGTTTTTTTAGTAGTGATATATATTAAAAACTAGTAAAATTATTTTACATACAAGATTACGTAGTAACAAACATTAATAATGTAAAGGAAAATGAAAATTATAACATCTTATCATTTATTCTTAATAACATAAGCATAAATTTATGACTGTAAAAATATACCAGAATCTGTAACATAAACAATAGTGTCAGTGAGCGACTCAACAGGAGCAAAGTACACAAATATTTAATTGTGCAGGAAAAAAAAAAGAATAAGAAGTTCAGAATTTTCGTTGTTTTAAAATTAGAGGAAATCTCTCTATTTATAGACAATAAAGAGTAGTGTGAACAAATGTTTGTTGCACCTTATCAGAAAGGTCACAAATATTTGGAAAAGTTGCAACCCTTCGGAAAGGTCACAACCTTTTATAAAAGTCACAATTTTTCATAAAAGTCGCAACTCTTCATTGAAGTCGCAATTTTTCGTAAAAGTCACAACTTTTCATAAAACTTACAACTTTTCATGAAAGGAAAGACTAGTTTTGAAAATAAATAAATTAAAAGAAATCTTGATTTGTGGTGACACCACGTAAGCGGACCTAGGATATATATATATATAAGGGGGATTTGTAACTTTTAATACTTAATTATTTAAGAAAAGGAAAGGGAGAATAAAGGAGAAACGTACCTGCGGCAGCGACATGGGAGCGACAATGCATCCAAGTAAAATCATATCAAGGCTTCAACTCCTTCAAAATGTATATGGAATTGTATCACGTAACCCTACATTAGTTTAATAATATGTTTTGAGCCAATTACGTTGTTGTTGGTCAGAAGGATACAAAATATAATGGGCAAACATATTGTATTCAATGAGTAACTAATGGTGACAATAATTTGTATATGACTAGTCATTCGTTATTATTTTATATATAAAATTGATTTACAATAGGTTTAGGTTCTGTAGGTTATTTTTTATTGTTAAAGTTACTGGACACATTATTTTGATTTAGGTTTTGGGGAATTCTTGTGGTTATTATTTTATAATTCAAGTTTGACACATTGAGTGAAGTAACTACATATTGAGTGAATTGTACTATATAAAATTCATTAGAGTTATGTCATTTCGAGGGATTAAGACTTAACCCTAGGCTTGAAATATGTAAAATATGAGAATTGACATATTAGTTGACATTAAGACTAGGAACTTGATTATAGATTTGGGTGAGTTTTATGTCTGGGCTAGATATATAGTAATAAGGTATCATGTCGATGATGAGGTGGACTTTTAGATGATGGTGATGGCTACTGAGCATAACGGTAATAAGAGTTCGTGATGAATTATGACCAGGATGCAACCATATGATACAAAATTTTCGTTAAATGGATTTGGTATGGTAATAACGATTTATGGGTATCTAAAGTTGTGATTTGCTACTATTTGGTGAGCAGCATGGTCATATGAAAAGTTGTAGGATGTGTTGAGACACCACTCTAATACCATTTGTCACAATCTAAAAATGGACGTGATGGCACTTGTCTTATCCCACTAAGACAAGTCAGCCTAATCCTCAACTAATACAATAAATGCGGAAGTAAAACAAGAAAAGAGACTAACACCATTTAATAATGCAAAAATCATAATCAACTCAAAATAAAATCTCAAAACCTGGTTATCACGTATGCAAGCCTCTAATGTATTACAATTTATTCGAAAGAAATATACAAGTCTCAAATGACATTGTTTCTAGAATAGAACAAGATCATAAATAAGGAGCAATAGGGTCCGTTGAGATGACAAACGGGTACCTCACAAATCTCCATATAAAGCCTCAATTAAGAAGAGAAGAGAGAATATCACGAAGATCCGACTCGTAACCTACACAAATATATAAGCAAGGGGTGAGTACCAAAAATATACGGTACTCAGGAAGTGACCTCCTAAACACCAAGTCAAATAATATAGAATACGACTGCTCCTACTACTCCAATCGAACCTCCACAACTACATCATGTATAAAAATCACCCCAACCTAATAGTGCACAATTTAAATAGCATATGGCTCAATAACAACACTCCAACAGTTACAAATCAACCATACAGAGAATCAAGTTCATCAATCACAAGTTCCACAGAAAGGCCCTCACAAGTTCATAAATGATATGGATATGACATGCAATGAAATGCAACGCCAAGTATTGTGATGCATGTATGTCCTAAAGATACACACCCACTATCTCTCAGTTTGGGACCCATGGGCACTTATCTGTCCGTGCATCCGTCGCAGTGTGCGACACGATCCTCGATAATAGATCTGTTACGGCGTACGACATATCCCTTGAATCATAGTATCTATTGTGGCGCGCGGCACGTTCCTCCAAATGGTACATCCTCTTTAATTTCTTATTCTTCCTCAATTCACATTACACTTGTCGTAACCATGTCTCAGAACCAATGAAAATGACATGTTCTCACAATTAATGAGGAGATGGTCATTTCCATATCAATACACAATCACAACAACACAATCGTGATACAACATCAACAATGAACCAATAAATATTTCCAATCATTCTCAACACATCACACATCAATATATTGTTTTCAACCCAATTTTTCTAAATTTTCCTTACTTTTATTTGTCGATCAAATGAAATATTTGAACGAATTAAAATATTTACAATATTTTATTGAAATTTGGCTTTTGCCTATTGATAATATTAAAAAAAAAAAAAAAACTTTAAATGAGTTTTTAGATCGACTAGCCTATACTGACTTCACTACATAGGTAACATGCAAATATTGGATAATGACTTGATATATATCTGCTATTTTTATGGGTTCTAACTCTTGAGAATGGTGGAAAAGAAATTAGGAATTGTTCGCATTTTAATATTAAAATAAAAATATTAGAGTGTACGATAATTTGTAGACATAAAGTGGAGAAAGTGGTGCAATTATTATCTTTAACACAAGTAATTATAATATCATGTTCTTTATGATTATCTCCGACCAATTATTGAGTAAATATCTCAAAAATTCACTTGAGTATGTGAAAGTACTTAGCAGAATTACTAAACTTAATTTTATAGAAATAAAAACATTCAACTTATGCCTTTTCTCTTACAAATCACTCTACATGATTTGTCATAGAAATTCTAACAAAATAAATTATTTTTAAAATTATACATATAAATACCCCACAGATAATAAATTATTAAAAGACTCAATATCAAAGGTCCAATTCACCCATAATATCAAACGTAACTAAAAAATCTTTGAAGTATGTGGTTTGAAAATATTTTTTAAATAATTAAATAATTATATTTAGATTTATTTTACTTGTAGGGTGTGTTTGGTACGGAGAAAAATGTTTTTCATGCAAAATATTTTCTTGAAAAACAAGTGGATTTCTAACTTATTTTCTCATGTTTGGTTGGTGAGTAGAAAATATTTTTTGGAAATATTTTTTAATGTTTGGTTTGTGAATGAAAAATATTTTCTAGAAAATACCTTTTATTTTTATCTTGAGATTAGAAAATACTCTTTAGAAAAATAATTTATGACCCGAAAATCAACCCTAGTAATTGATCTAAGACCTGATCTTGACACCCTAACAAGCACAAGACCCCAACGACCGTTCCAAAACTCGACCATGAGATCTGACGCAAGACCTGACCCAGAATTTCGACCCTGAAATATTTTTCAAAAACAAATTTGACGGGGGATGACGGTTGGGGGGATGGTTGGGGTTTCAAAAAAAATATTTTAAAAAAATAAAAATTGACGGGGGTAAAGGCTAGGGGTAGGGGGTAGGGGTGGAGGTGGCATAAAAAATAAAAAAATTTAAAATTTAAAATATTTTTCACTTTAAAAAAAAAATTGACGGGGGTTGGTCTGGGGGGTTAGGGGTGGGGTGGCGTAAAAATGAAAAAAAATTAAAATTTAAAATATTTTTCAAAAACAATATTTTTTTAAAAAAAATGTCGGGGGTGGCCTGGGTATGGGGTGGGAGGTGGCCAGGATGGGGGATTGAATAAAAAAATGATTTTTAAAAAAAGAAATTGAAATATTTTCAAAAATAATTTTTTTGAAAAGTAAATTAACCGGGGGGGGGGGGGGGGATCAGTTTATGGAGTGGGATTACACATAACATTTTAAAAAATTGAAATATTTTTCCAATAATATTTTTTTTGTTGGGGGGTAGGGGTTGGGTGAAGTAAAAAAATTCTAAAATTTGAAATATTTTTCAAAAATAATTTTTCAATTTTTTATTTTTTTTATTTGGGGGAGGGGAGCTGGTCTGGGGGTATGGGTTAAAATATATTTGAAATTTAAAAAAATTAATTTTTTTTTAATTGGAGGGTCAAGTACGATGTAGTAGGGTAAGAAAAAAATATTGAAGGATGAAGTAGAGTTTTGGAAAATGATTTCCTTAATTTTTGAAGGGAAGTCATTTTCCTTAAATTTGAGGAAAATGAGTTGATTCGAAAAATATTTTCCAAAACATTTAAGCTAATCAAATATGTGAAAATTGAAAAAAAAAATCCATAAAATATTTTCCTTCGTACCAAACACACCCTTAGTCCCTATTTTTCTTCTTTTTGCTTTGAGATTTTATTTGTTTTTGCTTTTTCGGCTTCCTTTTCATTTTCATTTTCATATGTACTACTGATATTATATTTAGTAAAATACAACCATCAAGTCTTTTTTTAGAGGTCTAA
Organism: Solanum bukasovii; assembly: GCA_029582585.1. Classification (NCBI taxonomy): domain Eukaryota; kingdom Viridiplantae; phylum Streptophyta; class Magnoliopsida; order Solanales; family Solanaceae; genus Solanum; species Solanum bukasovii. The sequence goes on along the minus strand of JAJOOI010010533.1, from coordinate 38,615 downwards.
AAACAAGAGAAGTATAATAGCTTTAGAATATTATCAGATTTTAGTGTGTTAGATGCACATGTATGACGAGATATATTGGGTTAAAATTAGGTGTAATTTGTTTTAAATACATTGTATACAAGTGGATTCGCATGTACTTAATATACATAGACAAAATTTGCTCACCTTCCTCCCATCTAGCTCGTCACACTCCTATGTATCTAGTATTTCAGATACATGCGAATCACACCAAGTACATGTATCTAGTGTTTATATAGTATGATCCGCATGCATCTGGGATACATAAATAAATCTCGTTCGCCTACATCTTGTTCTTAATCACCTCTCTCCGTATTTCAATTTATCTTGTAGCAAAAAAATATATGTATCTTGATGTATAAAATATGTATCTAGGTGTACCTGACTTAAAATTCAATAAATTATAAATTAATAATATAAAATGTAATTATTCTTATCTATAAGGAATTTTGTAACTATGATAGAAATATTTGTGTAATTAGATAATTTCTCCATAGTAAAATGATTCCGTTTTTCAATTTAAACTTTTGGGGAATGAAATGTACAAAAGTATTTGCATCACAGTTGAGAAAAAGTTTACACCAAGATTGTAACATCTGTTAGCTTTATAAATTTGAAATGAAATGACTGTATTTTTCTCTTCAAAAAACTTGTTATTTCTATCAATTCTATGATGTTGTTCGAATTCTTTAAAAATATTTTTAAAATAATGTCTTTTTAAGGGAAAATTATATAAAATAGCAAACTATTAATTCAAATTAAATGTTATAACCACAGTTTCATTTAATTGTAATCCGTAGCAAACATTTGCTATTTGCCTCTCTCCCTAGAGAATCTCGCTCGACATTCTCCCTGATCTCACTCGCCACTCTCCCTGATCTCGCTCGCCACTCTCCCTTGCCTCTCTCACTTTATACAAACACAAATATATAAATTGCGTTTGTGTTTGTACAAAACAAGAGAAAACTGCATATACAATACAAATACATATACATATATTTTTGTCCTATACACTTATAATTATACAAATACAAATCTTCTTCTACCAGTTCTTTTTTGCCTTTCTCTTTTTCTCGCTTTATACAAACACAAATTATACAAATTACAATGTATAATTTGTATTGTATAAAGCGAGAGAGATTAGATAAACAAATGTTTTATTTCGATTCAATAGTATACAAATTCAAATTTTATGCAGATATACAAACACAATCATTGAAACATATACATAGTAGTTACATATATACAATTATCTAACCGATATACATATACAATCGTTGTACTTTTATACAAACGAGATGCCTGCATGCGATTTATACAAATCTGATGCTCCATAGCATAATTTGCTATGGAGCACAAATAGCAAAACTGTAACTATAGAGCGCTAATATGATTGTTATGTTTGCTAAACCTAAAATTTACTCTATTTTTAAATGATTCAATATGAGCGTGGTTGGTATGGGTTTGCGTTGTCCCCGCTCCCAACTCATCTCAAGAATGAAAAAGCTTGTAGTGATTTCAATCTAGAAGGTTGGGTTTATTGAATTTGAAAAATGTTGATCTTGAAAACTACACCAGTTAAAAAAACAAAATTGAAGATGAAAATTTAGTTTGTGTGTATAGTATTATACGAAATTATAAGTAATAAGTGTATAATGTTGTATAGTGGGTGCGTAAACAATGTGATACAATTGAGTTATTTCTTCTCTCTTTTTTTTAGTGAAATTTCAAAAACATACCTAAAATTGTCCCTTTTTTCTAGTTTCACATCTAAACTATTTAGAGTGTGAGCAGTGACGGACCCAGAATTTTCACCCAGTGGGTTCAAGATATAAAAAATAAATATAGACTTTTAAATATTTAAAAAACGAATTGAAGTTTAAATGTTGATAGCGAGATTTGAACTTGGGACTCTTGGAAAAAATTGAACCCCTTTATCGTTAAGCTAGCGTTGCACTTGTGTAAGTGGAATTAAATTTAATATATACTTATACAATTTCAAAAATTGATCGAATATGCATATATATATATATATATATGCATGTTATTTTTCAACGAAGTGAGTTCATATTCTTATGTAGGTCCGCCCCTAAGTGTAAAAAACACATTTAAACTATCACTCATAAATTTAAGAAACACACCTCAAATAATATGTGATGGTATATGTATTACACTCTCTCATTTTTTTAAAGAAAGTTGTCACATGAATTGTCGCATGAAAAATAGTTCCACCGAGGTAAAAAGTGGCAACACATAACTAGCTAACACATGTAAAAATCTCAATTGAAAATATAAACAGAAACACATAACTTCACTCTTTAAAAATCAATTAAAAATATATATTTTTAAAAAAAAACAAAAAAACGTGTCAGCAAAAAAAAATAAAAATTCAAGGTAAGACACGCCTAAGTGTGTGTATACACACATTTGATTTAGTCAACAGTAAGATGTATTTCTCAAACTAATGAGTGATAATATAGATGTTTTTCTCATATTAAAATTTTTTAAAATATTTTTTACTTTTTTTCTCGAACAATCGATGTATAAATCGCAAGAAAGAAGATCACAAATTTCAAAATAAAAGCAAAAACATTTTCCTATCGAGAATGGACTATTATATTTGTTATAAAGATTTGCAATTCAAATATTCACAATTTGTAGTAGAAAAAGAAAATGAAACAATCAAGATGTTCAGATGCCAACAAATCACATTAAATAATTTTATTCACAACCTCATCTAACATATAGATAAACATTCATAAAGTAGCTAGCTTTTATGACCTTGTAAATGATAAGAGATCTGATGGAAATGGAAACAAATCTTTCTACCAACTTTGGATCCTTTTGATAAAGTGTGACTATTAGAATAATCAATAATACATTTAATAGAATTCTTTGATGAACACAATAATGGAATGTGAATTCTTAACTCCTTAATATATAAGGGTGTATTTGGTAGGAAAGAGAATATTTTTCATGAAAAATATATTTCTAGAAAATATTTATTTGAAAAACAAATTGATTTCTTATTTATTTTCTAGTGTTTAGTAATTAAAGAAAAAAATATTAACTCAAGAACATTTATAAGTAATTTTGCAAAAACCAATGAGAGGTGCGTGGAGTTGAGTAATTTAGCAAAAACCTATGAGGGTGAGAGGTGGGTTGGGTGGAGATGGTCAAGGATGTAAAAATGGATTTTGGGTCTAACTTAATTCGAAAAATTAGCTTATAAAGAGAGAATTGCACTAGTTCATATGAGGTGACCAATTCTGATGTGGGACCCAAACTTCGTGAACTGGAGCATGGACAATAAAATATGGGGGACCAACATAAAGATGAATTTTGAACTCAACTCAACCACAAAAGTTAGCTTAGGAGAAATAGATTGTCCAAGTCCATGTAAGGAGATCAATTGTCCATCCTTTTTCCGATGTGGGACTTCTTAATAAAGGGGTAGGAGTTGGGACATTGAATGGGTGGGTGTAGGGGTGGACCTAGAGGTTGTCGAGGGAGTTCACCTGAATCCCTTTCGGCAAAAAATTATGTTGTATATTTAAGGTATTTTAAAGAATTTTTATGTTGATATATTGATTTTGAACTTCCTAAATGTAAGATTAGTGGGTGGCTTAATGGTTGAGGAGTTCAAAGCTCACCTTGAGGTTCCAAGATCAAATCTTAGGCACTACTCTCTTTTTTCTGAACCCAATAGAAACCCTGCATCCGCCACTGGATGGGGGAATACAATAAACATAAAATGTCACTTATAAAACTAATTTTTCCTATTTCAATTCAGGAGGTCATTTTCCTCATTTTTAAAATATTTATTTTCCTAAAGAAAATGTTCTCCAAAAAATTTATCCATCCAAATATCAAAAAATAAAAGAAAATGCTTTCCTCCGTATCAAACATACCCTATAAATCAATCCCCATTTCAGACAGAATATTGGAAGATTTTTAATGCTTTTCCTTTTCCTCTTATCCCACCAAAACTTCTTATTTTTTTTTCTTTTTCCTGGAAACTTGTAAGATTATTAGACATCTGGTACAGAGAATCTTATCAACTCAGTTGTTTATTAATTCCATGACCCCATTTCACTGACTGATGTGATGATGTAGGTAAAGACAGTACACATATCATTATGGCATCTTTCTACCATATAATTTGCTGTACAATGACCAAAAGAAATAATAACAAAATCAAATTCTAACTATTTTATCTGAAACTTACTTACTCGACTAATCCAGATACACATGGAAATTCAAGAACTACATTAATATATCATATTCATTCTTTTTTTTTCATACAAATCACACATTTGTCAAGTTTCTTTCAATACATATTAAGGGTACAACCATTTCATCTTTCAATGATACAACAGATTATAACTAAAACATGAATGACTATTCTCCCTTGTACATAGTATCAACAACAACAACATACCCAATGTAATTCCACAAAGTGCGGTCTGGGGAGTGTAGAGTGAACGCAGAAGGTAGAGGCTTGCATATAGTATTCGGAACGGAACGCATAATTCTTGAACCCTCATTTGCATTTGTTGATGGAAGAATCTCACAATCATGTTGTATAAATCTTCACTTTTTGTACCTATATAGAATGAACATAAAAAGGGAACATTTTGTGGACTTGCTGTACAACTGAACTCAGAACTCCTCCGGCGGGGGGCGGGAGCACTATTTAAGAGATGGGGACTCCGCGTGATACTTCCCAAACGTATTATCTTTCTTAGTGCTACGATGATCTATGCAACTTACTCCCCAGAGAAATGGAAAGTGTATTCGGTTGACAATTTGAAACATTTCAAGGTTCTGTTTTCATTTGGTCGGGTGGCAAAGAACCTAAAAGTACAGAGAGTTCAGAGATCATTAGGGTAGCTGATGCTAATTTAGAAAGAGGAAACTACATAGGAACACGTAACACACTTACTTAAATCCTGACAATCGAGGGGCGCGGTTGAATTGAATCCCATATCCACAACATTATGCAGTTGATCATCCCATACATTAGGTACCTGAAAACGATATGAATTGCAAGGCGAATAGTTAGAACATGAAGCAAGGTTCCTTCGGTTCGCAACTCATTATGCCACGTATTCTTCTACAAATATGACAAATCAGGGGCAGAGCCACAATGTAGGTTATGGGTTCGGCAAAAAACTAGTATCTTTGGCTCAAACCCCATATATGTGTTTAAAATCCATTTAATATGTACAAAAAACTATCAAGAACTGTGGTTCAGAATCCATAAACTAAAAATCCTAGCTCCGCCTCTGTGATTGATACAACCTAAAACCTGAAAGGTGTAGCTATCCAAATACTACCTGAGATGAAGGATCCCTGTAGCCACCACTCATAGTGGAGAATTGGGAATTGATGGATCTACGGAACGCATCAATACAATTTCCATCACCAGGAAGACCTGATTGAAGCAGACCAGATTGCCATCCATGCAAAGAAGCATAAGTCATGGTCATATTATCAGGTGGAAACGCAAGTGAGGACGAAGGACCTGCTTGTGGCTGCAATAAAAGACAAATGTATATACCAGAATTAGTAACAGGAATTTATGCACCGAACTCTGCTTTGTGTAATTTCCGTTCTGAAGGTTATACTAGTTCTTACATCTTTTGCAAGGACCCCATCAAGATTAAAATCTAGCCGCAGGTTTACTGTTGAAAGCTTCATCGAGAGGAACTGTGAGAATAACAAGAGAGATTCATAAGCACATAAGAGCCATGAACAGCATTTCTTAAACTTTTTTATGACAAAATTACTTCAGCATGAGATAAGCAAATAGGAGTAAGGGGAGGGAATAGTTTAATCGTTTACATTGAATAGCATATTGTGAAGCAACCAAAAAATTCACTTGGCATTGAGGAAAGAACAGATACGATTTTGAAAAAATGAGCCAAGGATCAATTAATAGCTTTCATACCTCAACCTGTCTTTGCAAAGATTGAACATAATTAATGATTTCGTCCAGCATTACAGCTTTACCAGTGACCTGAAAATTCAAGCCCGAGATAACATGAACAACAAATGCCTATTAGAAGTTCTCCATATGTATAACGATAAAACAAACCTTGTCGCAACCAGGTACAAGATCCTGCAGAAACTTCATCCTTTCACTTATTTTCTCTCGCCTTACCTAGAATCACGACAACTCAAATCATTTCCGAAACAAGTAAAATCCCCTAACTTAAAGCTTCTACTATGAAGTCTTACTCTTTCTGCAAGACTATGGCTGTTCGTTGCCTGGCCTCTTCGAGCTCGAACATGTATGTATTCTTCTTTAGGTGGATCTGAAGATTGAGACCTCTGTTTACTGTTTTTTCCACCATGCTTGCTAGAAGGTGAATGTAAGCTTCCGTCTCCTTTCTGAGTTTTAGTTAGTTCTTTATCAGGTTCAGCTGGCAGCTGTTGTACTCCCTTCATTCGATCAAGCTCGGTACCCTGCCAAAATTTATAAGAACACTCAGTAAGGAATCATTTGTAGCTATAATGGTTGGGAGAGAACATAGTAACAATGTCCTACCTGACTATATTTTTTCCTTTTCCTTGAGCCAAGGCCCTTCGCGGAAGACTCCAATCCGGCACTTTCCATTTCCTCTTGACGGCCACTACATTCAGGCTCATCAGACTCATTTCCAGACAATCCAACTGATTCTTTTCCTTCATCCTGAGACCTAGCAAATATTTCATTCTTTTTCTCATTCTTGAGAGGGCTTTGCTCATGAGTCTTATTCTCATGAGGTAAATAAACATCTTTGGAACTATCAACACCACTTCGTATGTTCTGCTTCCGAGGGTCCACAGCAGAGGGTGAGTTTAACCCGTTGCTTGCAAGAACCTCTTCCGTTCTCCACGTTGGTGCCAGTCCCCTATAACAAGGCTTAGTAGACTCAGGGACGCTTAAAGGCCGGTTCATCATATCGCTGAAGTTTCCTCCACTGAAGCACGAAAACCTTGCAGCTCTCTCAATGAACCCCGAATCAGCTGGAAGCTGAGCTAAGCTTTGAGGAATCATTCCAGGAATAGGCGGTACAAACATAGCCCCTTTCAGCATAGCATTTGGTGGATTCCAACTCATAACACCTCTCGCAGGGCCCAAGCCAATTGCTGCAATCTCGTGCTGATTCATAGTGCAAGGATTGATTTGAGCATTATTACCATAGAAATTTAACTGTGGCAAATTGGTAGGCCGATCCCAAATAGTGGGAAAAACTGAATCTACTAAAGGATTGCTATTAGGGATCATTCCCATGGATGCATTTGTCAAGTTGCTGCCACTTAATTGCCAGTCCAACGACATATTTGGTGACTGAAAATTCGCCGCATCCTTGTTCCTCTTTTGTCCTTGAGTATCATTCTTGCTACCCATATCCATTATTTGGAAATGAATCAAATTTACACAAACTAAATAAACAACGTGCCTTGCCTCAAGATTTGATTAGCAGGAAACAATCTATAAGATACACATCAAACAACTGGCACTTCCAAAGATCCTTGTCCAGACGAGAGGGATTGATTGCTCAGCTGGTGAAACGCCTCCACTTCATTACACATCCATACAGGTAGAGAAAATGAAGGAACAAGATTCTAGTTTTGTGCCTAATGATTAAAAAAATAATTCAAAAGATCTAGTTCAACAGATGAAAATAAAACTAAGAAAGTAACTACACCAGAAAATTTAGGAGAATTCCTCCAAGAAGCTTGGTAAAAAAGCAGCACAGAGAAATCAGTCGAGCTACCTGCTCCCAAACAACTGGAAAAGAGGTAACTAACAGCATCCCAGTTCAATACACAAGAAGGGAGAAACAAAGTTCCAAGCTTAACTTTGTTTCAAATTTACCAAGAAAAAAGTCACCAATGCCCAGGAAAACACAACCCCAGTTCAATTCACCCAAAGGGAGAACCTAAGTCCCAAGCTTTGCTTCAAAATTACCAACAGAAAAAGAAAAAAAAAAAGGCACTAATGTCCAAAAAAACACAATCCCAGTTCAACATACTCAAAGGGAGAAACAAAGTTCCAAGCTTTGCTTCAAAATTACAAAGAAAAGTGTCACCAATGTCCAAGAAAACACAACTCCAGTTCAATACACACAAAGGGAGAAACAAAGTTCCAAACTTTGCTTCAAAATTACAAGGAAAACTCCACCAATGTCCAAGAAAACACAACCCCAGTTCAATTCACACAAAGGAAGAACCAAAGTTCCAAACTTTGCTTCAAAATTACCAAAAAAAAGTGCCACCGGTGTCCAAGAAAACACAATCCCAGTTAATACACACAAAGGAAGAACCAAAGTTCCAAACTTTGCTTCAAAATTACCAAAAAAAGAAAAAAAAGTGCCACCAATGTCCAAGAAAACACAATCCCAGTTCAATACACACAAAGGAAGAACCAAAGTTCCAAACTTTGCTTCAAAATTACAAAGAAAAGTGCCACCAATGTCCAAGAAAACACAACCCCAGTTCAATACACACAAAGGGAGAAACAAAGTCTCAAGCTTTGCTTCAAAAAAAATTGAAGTGCCACCAATGTCCTAGAAAACACAATCCCAGTTCAATAAATGTTCAAGAAAGTGTTCAGAAGTAAAGTAAATTGAAAATAATAGTAAGAGATATTAATTTCAGCTATCATAAATACTCACTCAGAGACTCAACTTCCTAAGCTCAGCTCTGAAACTGAGAAGGACAAGACCCAAAAGTGGCAAGAAAGGATGAAAGATACCTTATTTTGCTGTTACTCTGTAGTCTGTAGTCTGTAGTCTGTACACAGTACACTTCTTTTTTTATTTTTTGAAATGTTACAGAATGTACAATGTCTTCATTGTTTTTTTTTTTTTACTTTGAATTTTCAAAGTGCAATATACAGTAGTTACTATAGGAAGATTATAAGAGAAACAAAACAAGCAGAAAGCAATAAAGATAGAGTCACAATATTAGAAAAGCAGAGTTAAAAGAGAGAAGAGTTAGGTATTTGAAGGAACTAAAAAAGAAAGCTTACATACAAAGGTTCTCTGCATTTATACCCACGCCTGCATCAAAAAATGAGCTTATTGATCATTAACCACCCCTACTTACGAATATAAAATATTACTCGCTCTCCTTAATTATTTGTCCACTTTTGAATCGACATATCTATTAAGAAAATAATGATTGACACAATAAATGTACCATTTTATTCCTATTGATTATAAAGTGTATAAATTAAAATTTTAAGATTTTCAAAAAGTTCTACCTTTTCCAAAATTAATTAATTGAGGCATAATAAGTAAAAAGATTTTGTATTTTTTTGATTTGTCATAATGGACATCTAATTTCTACAATTCTTTTAGATCATCACATTTTATTTTATATATTACTCTCTATATCCCAATTTATGTGACTTATTTTCCTTTTTAGTCAATCCCAAAAAAATAAATATTTATATATTAAGTAACAATTTAACTATAAAATATTTATTTTATTCTTTAATGAAATGATTTACAGTCACACAAATTTCTATCATTCGATCACAAATTTTAAAAATCTTCATTGCTTTCTTAAACTTTGTGTCGAGTCAAACTACTTCACATAAAATATAAAATGAGATGAAGGGAATATAATTCTTTTTCTTTTTTATTCTGTCAAAAAGAAATAAGACTTATTTTTTTTGTTTTTTACTTTATTTTTAATAGCATGATTTCATAGTGTTGAACAGTTGAACATATCCCATAATAATATGGTGTATTTAATATGAGTTTGAACCATCTTCATCTTTTAAATTAGTTTTTGAGATTGAGTTAAATCTTAGAATTCACAATTTTTTTATATATAACCATACAAGAATATATAACATATTTTAGATCGTAATTTTTCCCTTACCACTACCAATTAAATGTAAAGAACTCAAAACTAACAATGTAATGATAATATGATATGATATGATATGATATGATATGATAACTATAGATATTATTGATTAAGAATGAAGCTTAAAAGGAACTTGAATTTTTTGTGTAATCACTCAAAATATGAGTACTAAAACAATTTCGTTAATTATTAAAGTTTTATAAAATGAAATTGTGATTGGTTCATGTCACATTTATGTTGTGGCCTGTGGGGACAATTTTACGAAATATCTTCAATTAATCACCCTTCATCAAAAAATATGGAAATAAAATTACTGTCTTTTTGTCCTTCCATAATCCATAAATGAAAATACCCCTAACCACATATATTACAAAAAAAATCTTAAATATTCTTGAAAAAAATCAAGTAAAATGTGATAAACAAGAATAATATTTAAAAAAAAGGTACTTTTTCTTATGTAAAAAGACTTGGTTTCCAAAACAAAACTGTCAAAAAATGGTTGGAATACGAAATGGTGGTCCCTAAGACTTCGTTACACAAATATTATTAAGCTTATGAGTATGAGATTCTAGTTTATTTATTTAAATTAGATATAGTATATATATATATATATATATATAAATTTGATTTTAGCTAACAAGTAAGCACTCTATTTTGAGTATTATATCTAGACATTTCTATCGTCTTTATTGTATCAATTGAATACTCTAACTTACAAAATAATTATCTAAACATCTTCAAAATCTATATATCAGGTTAGCGTCGGATATCCACGAGACATAATAGGGATGATGGACAATTCAAGACGAGTTAATATGTCTAGATGCGCATACTCAAAATTTGAGTGTTTACTTATCAACTAAGGTAATTTATTTATGTTTTATGCCTTTAAATTATTATGTTCTAAATTAACAATGTATACATATTTTATGAATTTTAAAAATAAAAATAGAACATCTGAACTAAAACTATTAAGTTTGACTAAAGTATAACCTGTATTCTAACTTAATTTCGGCATAATTTGAGGAATTAAGATCTCTTCGCTACTTCAAATGAACAAAAAAATGCAGATCTCTTAGGTATGAAAATGAAAATATCTTATAAAAATAATTATTAAATTAACCAAAAAAATGTAGGTGACCTAGAAAATAATTTTTCTCGCGTAATATTTTTTTAAAAAAAAAAAAGAGGGAAAAAAATCTATAATGTCCCTCATATAAATATAAGGAGTAAATGAGTAATCTTTCTGTCAAATAATGCAAATCGAATCAAAAGTTTGGTATGTCAGAAACTTTTAAAAAGCTTGATATATCATATATATAAGTCTATGGAAGTTATCGAAGTACTAAAGTAGTTCCACTAGAATATCATCCTTGAAAATCTTGCAAAAGCAATTTTCTTCTATTTTTATTTAATATTTATATTGAAACTCAATTAAATTTTAATTCGTATAAAAAAATTCACATTTTAAAACAAAGCACACTTAATAAAAATGACTCAATAAAATTCAAATTCAAATTCCTAATTAAAAACAAGTACTTATTACTCTATCATAATTTTACTGTTATACATTTTCTCTTGGTTGCAAAAGTTATTTTTTTATTAGTTATCCATTTTGTAATACCTTATGTTGTAAAATAACCTTCTTACACACAAGTGAGAGAAATTGAGAAACCATAAGCTGTAATTGCAAAAATAAAACTACTAATAAAATAGATTTTGGCCTATATAAATTGATATATATGGATTACTAAACAATTTTCGTTTTAATTATTATCCAAACAATACAATATTAAAATTGAATAATAACGCATCTATAGTTTTGCTACAAATACAAATAATTATTTAAATTGCTTGTCACATATCTATGGAAATCATCGTTCTAAGAACAAAATGCATTTCATCTCAATTTAATAAGTACATAATATTATTTACAAATATTTTTTTATTATTTGATAGAATTACCTATTTTTATAAAGTTACCTTGCTAAATTACTTAATCATGAAATAATTGATATAATTTGACATAAAAAAACAACGGGAATATGAGTAAATTTCAAGTTTGTTTTGCAAGGCTAGCTGTCACGACCCAGACCGACGTGATTGGCACCCACACTAACACTCTGGTGGGAGAACCACCACTACAACCCAACCAAGCAACAAATCTAAAAACTAAGTCATTTAAGTTACGGAAGCAAGTTAAATGCTAAGGAAATAAATAGAGAGTTCCCATAAACTCCAACAAAAGTATAACAAGAACTAAACAATGCGGAAGAAATAACCTAGAACCTGAAAGTCAATGTACCAAAACATCTAACGTTCAACAAGTCTAAACAAGAAGGGATGCGACCCCCAACTAATGTACTAATAACTAATAGAACATAGTTCAAGTCCAAAAATAGTGGACATTGACAAAAGAGAACCCATGGCAGTCCGGAAGAATCGGCTCACCCTTGAATTCGAACGATCACTGATCTCCTAAGCGAGGTCTGTCAGTAGCCGCTTGAAGATGCCATGTACTCAATAAAAATAAGAGCAAGTGTAGTATCAGTACACAACCACAGTGTACTGGTAGGATCACGCGGCTATCCCACTAAGTGCAACATACATAAGTCATCATAACAATATAATCACATGCATATAACGAAGATATATAATATCATCAACATATACGAACAATGAACAACTTCACATTTCTCAAGATACACAATTATATCAAATCATTGGCCCTCTCATGGAACCCAAACCCAAACAGTTAGCATATCGGAAAGTGGTATCTGATCCCATAATTATGTCGAAACGTGGCAACCGATCCCATACCGAAACATGACAACCGATCCAAGTTAGTTATGCCGGAACGTGGCAACCGATCCATTCAACACACCACAATCACAAGTATATCTTCAAAATCATACAAATAAGTCATGATTTCACGGTAATCATCATTCATCTATCTCATTTATAACAAGTGTGATCAATAATGCAACATTCATATACATACATGTATAATAATGAAGCAAGAACAAACATACATCACACAATCATAGAATCACAACCATCACCTACCTCGAAACAAGCTTGAAACCCTAAGAAACTTGATCCTTCCCTTTCCGAATTTTTTCCGCTTGTTTTTGGTCTACAAACAATCAATATAATACTGGAATCAATAACAATCACTAATTACCCGAATTACTAACAATTCTATGAACCCTAGATCATACTCATGATCCCAATGATCCAATTTAGGGTTGTTTCCACCATAGATCTATAACAAAACCTTCCCCCATCAATATTCACCCATTCTACGGATCGAAAAATGGATGCGGGGAGTGAAAAGCTTACATTTAGCCTCAAGAATGGTGAAAGTCGAGTAGGAGTCGCCTAGGGTTCATTCCTTAGCTCTAAAAATCGAAAAGTGCATAATAAGATCGTTTAGGGGTATATTAACGACCTTACGTCGCGTCGAGCCAGCCACAACGGCCACCACCCCGCTACAGCGGCCCCGCCAGAGCGACACCCATCCCGCTAAAGCGGTTTGTATGGAACTAGTGAGTTATTTAAAAAAATTCAAAAATTCTCATTTCACAACACACCTCTAACCAACGACGCTCAGAAAATACTTTTTACGTTAAGATCGATTTCGGGAGTTCTACTCACCCGAATTCAATTCTGTAAAGTCATACGGATTCCTTAACGAGTTATCTAACCACTCATGTAATCAAAATTATAAATAATTCACCCGATTATTACCAGATTTACCTACACCTCGATGACTCCGATTTTGTCCAAATATGGACAAGGTTGAAAAAATTCAAATACTACGAAAAAGTTTTTCGGCCCCAAATTTTTTCCCCGTTGGCATTTCTATAACGATGGAAACAAGTTGTTACAATAGATACCAATTTACCCATTACTCATTCCCGAGTGACAAAACTTAGGAAAATAGACTAAGGAAGGAATGAAGTAGTACCTGAATCGACGAACAATTGGGGATACTTGTCTCACAAGTCCCTCTCAGTTTCCCAAGTAGCTTCTTCAACTGGACGATGCTTCCATTGAACTTTCACGGACTTAATCTCTTTAGTCCTCAACTTACGCACATCACGATCAAGAATTGCAACCTATTCCTCCTCATATTGGAGGTCCTTGTATAACACAATTGAGTCTCACTTTATGATATAATCCCCATCACCATTATATCTCTTCAACATGGACACATGAAATACCGGATGAACTCCCGATAAATTAGGAGGTAAAGCCAATCTATATGCTACCGGTCCCACGCATTCAAGAATCTCAAACTGACCAATGTATCTAGGACTTAGATTACTTTTCTTACCAAATCTCATCACTCCTTTCATAGGTGATACCTTAAGAAGAACATTCTCACCTGTTTGAAACGCCATGTCTCTTACCTTATTATCCGCGTACTTCTTTTGTCTACTCTGGGCTGCTAAAAGTTTAGATTGAATACTCATCACCTTATCTTGAGCATCCTTCACTAAATTAACCCCCAAAGGTTTCATATCCTCAACCTCAAACCATCCGATGGGTGATCTACATCCCCTCCCATAGAATGCCTCAAATGGTGCCATATCAATGTTGGAGTGAAGATTATTATTATAGGAGAACTCACACAAATGTATGAATTTATCCCAGTGCCCTCTAAAATCAAGCACACATCCCCTCAACATGTCTTCTAATACTTGAATAGTTCTCTTCGACTGTCTGTATGTCTGTGGATGGAAGGTTGTACTAAAAGTGAGTTGTGTGCCCAATTCATCATGCAATTTCCTCCAAAACTTGGATGTGAATTGGGTACCACGGTCTGAGATGATAGAGAGGGGCACCCCATGCAACCTCACTATCTCTTTCACATAAACCTTAGCTAATTGTTCAGCATTATAATCTATTCTTACCGGAATGAAATGGACTGATTTAGTCAATCTATCAATCACTACCCAAATAGAATCAAACTTTCCCAAAGTCTTAGGAAGACCAACCACAAAATCCATGGCTATCATTTCCCACTTCCATTCCGGAATTGACATTCTTTGAAGTAAGCCTACAGGCCTTTGATGTTCATATTTCACTTGTTGAAAAATTTGACACTTCGCCACAAACTCCGTTATGTCTTTCTTCATGCCTGGCCACCAATAAATTTGCTTCAAATCTCTATGCATCTTGATCACACCCAGATGAATAGAATATTGTAACCATGAGACTCTGCCAACAATTTGTCAATCAAGTCATCTACTCTAGGAATACAAATTCTCCCTTTAAAATTGAGTACACCATCCACATCAAGAGTGGTCTCTTATGCCTTACCATTCGCAGTCTTCTTTCTAAGCTCCTTCAAATTCTCATCCTCAAATTGTTTGTCCTTGATCTCATCAATTAATATGGCCCTCACTTCAATGCTAGCTAACACCCCACCTCTTTCTGAGATGCCCAACTGGATGAACTTAGATTCTAAGGTCTGAATTTCCTTAGCCAAAGGTCGCTTGGATGCACTCAAGCTAAACTATCCATACTCACCACTTTTTGACTCAAAGCATCTGCCACCACATTAGCTTTGCCCGGATGGTATTGAATGGTCACATCATAATCTTTAAGTAACTCCATCCACCTTCGATATCTCAAATTCAGATCCTTTTGAGTAAACATATGTTGCAAACTATGATGATCGGTAAACATTTCACACTTAACACCATAGAGGTAATGTCACCAGATCTTAAGAGCAAATACTACCGCTACCAACTCCAAATCATGTGTTGGATAATTTTTCTCATGCACCTTCAATTGGCGCGACGCATAGGCTATAACATTCTTATCCTGCATCAACACAGCACCCCAACCAGAATGTGAAGCATCACAATAAACAATAAAATCCTTACCTTCAACCAGTAATGTTAGAATGGGTGCGGTGGTCAAGAGAGTCTTGAGCTTGTGAAAGCTCTCATCACACTTTTCACTCCATTCGAATGGTATCTCCTTTTTGGTCAAGTTAGTCAAGTGAGTGGCAATGGAAGCAAAATTTTTCACAAATCGACGATAATAGCTAGCGTGCCCCACAAAACTCCTAACTTTTGGGGATCTACCATTACCCCTTCCTTTGAAACTACATGCCCCAAAAACGCAACCGATTTCAACCAAAATTCACACTTAGAAAATTTAGCATATAACTTTTGCTTCCCAAGAACATCCAAAACACTACGAAGATGGTCGGCATGCTCTTTCTCACTTTTCAAATAGACCAAAATATCATCAATAAACACTATAACAAATTAATCAAGAAATGGCTTAAACACTACATTCATCAAACTCATGAAAGTTGCAGGCGCATTGGTCAAACCAAACAACATAACCAAAAACTCATAATGCCCATAGCGAGTTCTAAACGCCGTCTTGGGCACATCCTCAGGACTAATTTTCAATTGATGGTAATCGGATCTTAGATCAATCTTAGAGAAAACTGATGCACTTTGCAATTGGTCAAAAAGATCATATATTCGGGGTAAAGGGTACGTGTTTCGAAAAGTGACCCTATTCAATTGCCGGTAATCTATACACAATCTTATACTACCATCCTTTTTCTTAACAAACAAAACTGGAGCACCCCATGGGGAAGCACTAGGACGAATAAATCCCTTATCAAGAAGCTTTTGGATTTGAACCTTAAGCTCACTTAATTCTGCCGGAGCCATGCGATATGGAGGGATAGAAATGGGACGCGTACCAGGCTCTAAATCAATGCAAAAATCTATATCTCTATCCGGAGGCATACCAGGAAAATCATTAGGAAACACTTCTCTAAATTCTGATACCACATGAATAGACTCAATGGATGGAGCTTCAATCTCAACATCCCTACTATGAGCCAAATAAGCCAAACAACTCTGCCCTATCAATTTCTTAGCCCGAATGGAGGATATGATCTTAGTTCGCTTAGGCTTGTACACCCCTTTCCACTCTAATTTTTCCCTTCCCAAAATTTCTAGAGTTACGGACTTAGTATTACAATTAAGTATGGCATAATAGGGGGACAACCAAGTCATACCTAAGATTATATCAAAGTCAGTCATATCCAAAATCACCAAATCAGCCCAAGTCTGAAAACTCATAAACAAAATAGGACAAGCACGATAGACATGGGTAACTATGACTGACTCTCCAACTGGGGTAGAAACGTGGATAGCGGCATCAAGTATATCACCAATCATATCAAACTCTGAGGCAAATCGCACATATAAATAAGAATAAGTAGAACCCAGGTCAAATACATGTGATCACCGCGTTAGACGCCTCTACGTCATTCTTGCCCGAAAAGGCATAACACTGAGCCCTATCATCTTGACGAATCACTTACCTACCTGTTTGCACATTACATATGTCTGCATTACCATTTTCTCTACCTTTACGGCCTCGCTGATTACCTCATTGCCCACCTTGTGGACGTCCTCTACCATTATTACCATTCCCCGCGGGTACCACTGCTCTAGACTGTTGCTGCGCGGAATCTAACACACGTGGGTGGGGACAATCTCTCCTCATATGCCCAGGTTCACCACAGTTGTAACAAGTACGATCAAAAGATGGTTTATCGCCCGTCGAAGGTGCGACTCCCTGGCTATGCTAAAAATTATGAGATGGAGTTTCCGAGTAGCTACCTGCAGAGGCGGTTATAGCGGACTGAATTGGCTTGGCTGCAAGCGCTGGACTTTCGGACCCCTTGGAATAAAAACCTTAAAAGTTACCCGAGTTCTTGGCCCTTTTTACCCATGCCTTAGCTTGACCGTCTCGCCTCACCCTCTTTACTTTCTTAACATAGTTTGTTACCTCATTAAAGCTCCTCCCTGCAGAAGTCATATGAACAGATAATACTTGCAACTCAGAATTTAATCCCCTAATAAATAACCGGATTCTCTCTTCCTCAATAGTCACCAATTCAGTAGCACATCTAGACAAAACATGAAACTTGGCCTCATAAGCAGCCACAGTCATACCACCTTTCTCCAAAGTCATGAACTCATCCTTCTTGCGATCTCTCAAAGTCCTAGGCACATACTTCTCTAGAAACAGAGCATGAAATTGGGTCCAAGTAAATGAAGGTAAAGTTGAAGATCTTTATTCCATATAAGTTTTCCACCACTGCTTAGCCTCACCTTGAAGTTGGAAGGACACAAACTCAACCCCATGCTGATGGACAATTCCCAACTTATGAAGCCTCTTGTAGCAATCTAAGATGAACTCATAAGCATCCTCATTCTCAGAACCAAGAAACACAGGAAACTTTAGCTTCAGAAACTTAGTCAACATTTCATGCTCATTACCAGTCATAATAGAACCCAACAAAAGACGAAAGAAAACATCATTACCTCCAGTCCCACCCACCTTAGGCGTAGTGCTAGCAACATGAGGATTATTAGGAGCTTGAGTTGCTTGAGTAGAAGGAAGCACTCCAGGACCAACCAATCCCTTTAAGAACGACATGATCTGTTGAGCTAACACTGGATCCAAATGAGAAACACCTGCAGTCCCAACATGCACCTCTTCCTCTTGTCCCACAACCTCAACATCTTCAACATCAACATTCTCCTCTTCAATCTCTTCATGATGCGTAGGAGGGTTCTCATTCACGATGCGTAGGAGGGTTCTCATTCACATAAGCTTCATTTTCAACAGGCACTACTCTTTCATGACCTCTACCCCTAGCTTTTCCTCTACCCCTACCTCGACCGCGACCTCTCGCTGCAGATTTCTTAACCGGAGCATTGACGGAAGTTATGTGCCTGACACCGTTGAATCTAGTATTAACCATCTGCGGATAGAATAGTGAAGGAGGTTAGATACCAATTTGAATCGACAAATACCAATTGGAACCAAGTTATAGCACGAAGGAAACAAGAGAAAACAGAGAGATTTCCTAAAGTCCTATAGCCTCTCGAAGAAAAGTAAAGGCGTCCATGTACCGTTCCACGAGACTCTACTAGACTCGTTTTGGTAAATCGAGATCAATGAACCTAGGCTCTGATACCAACTTTGTCACAACCCAGACTGTCGTGATTGGCACCCACACTAACACTCCGGTGGGAGAACCACCACTACAACCCAACCAAGCAACTAATCTAAAAATTAAGTCATTTAAGTTACGGAAGCAAGTTAAATGCTAAGGAAATAAATAAGGAATTCCCATAAAATCCAACAAAAGTCTAACAAGAACTAAACAATGCGGAAGAAATAACCTAGAACCTGAAAGCCAATGTACCAAAACATCTAACGTTCAACAAGTCTAAACAAGAAGGGATGCAACCCCCAACTAATGTACTAATAACTAATAGAACATAGTCTAAGTCCGGAAATGGTGGACATAGACGAAAAAGAACCCATGGCAGCTCGGAAGAATTGGCTCACCCTTGAATTCGAACGATCACTGATCTCCTAAGCGAGGTCTATCAGTAGCCGCTTGAAGATGTCATGTACACAACAAAAATACGAGCAAGTGCAGTATCAGTACACAACCACAGTGTACTGGTAGGATCACACAACTATCCCACTAAGTGCAACATATATAAGTCATCACAACAATATAATCACATGCATATAACGAAGATATAAAATATCATCAACATATACGAACAATGAACAACTTCACATTTCTCAAGATACGCAATTATATCAAATCATTGGTCCTTTCATGGAACCCAAACCCAAACAATTAGCATATCGAACGTGGTATCCGATCCCATAATTATGCTGGAACGTGGCAACCGATCCTATAGTTACGCCGGAACATGGCAACCGATCCAAGTTAGTTATACCAAAACGTGGCAATTGATCCATTAAACACACCACAATCACAATCACCATCACAATCACACGTATATCCTCAAGATCATACAATTAAGTCATGATTTCATGGTAATCATCATTCATCTATCTCATTTACAACAAGTGTGATCAATAATGCAACATTCATATACATACATGTATCATAATGAATCAAGAACAAACATACATCACACAATCATAGAATCACAAACATCACCTATCTCGAAACAAGCTTGAAACCCTAAGAAACTTGATCCTTCCCTTTCCGAATTCGTTCCGCTTGTTCTTGGTCTACAAACAATCAATATAATACTGGAATCAATAACCAATCACTAATTACCCGAACTACTAACAATTCTATGAACCCTAGATCATACTCATGATCCCAATTATCCAATTTAGGGTTGTTTCCACCATAGAATCTATAACAAAACCTTCCCCCCCATCAATATTCACCCATTCTACGGATTGAAAAATGTATTTGGGGATTGAAAAGCTTACCTTTAGCCTCAAAAATGGTGAAAAACAAGTAGGAGTCGCCTTTGATTCGTTCCTTAGCTCTAAAAGTTGAAAAGTGCATAATAAGGTCGTTTAGGAGTTTATTAACGACCTTAAGTCGCGTCGAGCCCGCCACAGCGGCCACATCCCCGCTACAGCGACCCCGCCAGAGAGACACCCATCCCGCTAAAGCGGCTTGCGCGGAACCAGTGAGTTATTTAAAGAATTCCAAAATCTCCATTTCACAACACACCTCTAACCAACGACGCTCAAAAAATACCCTTTACGCTAAGATCGATTCCGGGAGTTCTACTCGCCCGAATTATATTCTGTAAAGTCGTACGGATTCCTTAACAAGCTATTTAACCACTCATGTAATCAAAATCATAAATAATTCACCTGATTGTTACCAGATTTCCCTACACCTCGATGACTTCGATTTCGTCCAAATCTGGACAAGGTTGGAAAAATCTAAATATTACGAAAAAGATTTTCGTCCCCAAATATCCCCCCTGTTGACATTTCTATAACAACGGAAACAGGTCGTTACACTAGCTAAAAATTTTTTTAAAGGAATTTTACTTCGTGTATTTGTTCATCAAAATAATAATGGTCAATAAATTTATATATATATTTGTCTAGCTGATATAATTATTTTTAACCGTGCGATTGAATGTGTGAGTTGCCCTTTATAAAAAGGTAATCTAATCGTAGGGTTAGGATCTTCTCTATTTTATTTTTCGAAGTTGACTCATTTTTAAAAATTCTTTAAACATAATTTTTTATTATTATTCTAGTCACAGTTAAATAATAGCAATTGTATTATTTAATATATTACTATATGCTGATGGACTGTCCTTTTTGCTTTCTCTCATGGAGTGATTATTAGCTGGCCTTGGTACTTGAAATCACAGACCTAATTTAATCTTAGAATAATGGAGATCTCTTTTCACACTTTGCTAAAAAAATTCCTAAATAATCTAATCCTTAAGCTTAAAGAATTGTATTAAAACTGATAAAATAGGAAGGGTCAGAGGAGAAAATGATTTGCATTGATTGGGTTGGTTTTAATATAATTATGTTAGTATTTAATTATTTTTATCCGATGTCTAGTATTTATATCAGAGTTTGATTAATTTGAATTTGTGTTGTATAGGGTCTTATTTTGAGGGAAACACTATTTATGTACGAATGATTTTTCTATATCCAGCCTCTAGGACTAGAATGCCAGGACCAGACCGTCGTGATTGGCACCCACACTAACCCTCCAGTGGGAGAACCATTACTACTAACCAACTAACCCCAAAACTAAACATTTAAAGATACGGAAGCAGGTTTAAATGCAGAAATAAAGTGGAGTTCCCATAAACTCCAAAAGTCTACAATTCGTTACTAAAACATTGCGGAAAACCCCCCTAGAATCTGAAAGTCAATGTATCAAAACATCTAAAGTTCAACAAGTCTAAGGAAAATGGGTACAACCCAAACTAAACATACGAGTAAGTCTGACTAGAAAGTCTAAGTTCGAAAAGAGTGGACTAAAACATAGAGGACCCATGGCAGCCTGAAAGAATTGGTTCACCCTTGAATTCGATCTTGCTCACTGATCTCCTAAACGAGGTCTGTTCGTAGCCGCCTGAAGATGCCCCGTACTCAACAAAGAAGAAGCAAGTGCAGTATTAGTACACAACCACAGTGTACTGGTAGGATCACGCGGCTATTCCAGTAAGTGAAACATGTATAAAAGCAGTCACAACATAGTAAACACGCATATACCGAACATATACAATATCAGTTATCATTTCAGGAGCAATGTACCATTCCACATTCTCAATAATACATATATATGACAAGTCAATGGTCCTCTCATGGAACCCATACCCAAACTGTTAGTGTGCCGGATCATGACACCCGATCCAAGTTAGTGTGTCGGAACGTGACACCCGTTTCAATATGTATGTCGGTACGTGACATTTGATCCCAGTTAGTGTGTCGGAACATGACACCCAATCCATTCAACATGCCATAATCACAATCACAATGTACATTCTCATAATCATACAATCAAGTGTTGATTCATGGCTTACCATAGTTCATTCATACTCATTTGCATTAGGTGTGATCAATAGTGCAACATTCACATACATACATGCATTACAATGAAACAATTACTAACATACATCACACAAACATGAAATCAAACCATCACCTACCTCGAAACCAAGCTTGAATCCTCCTAAGACACTTGAGTCTTCCCTTTCCGTGTGTTCTTGGTCTACAAACGCATAATTTCACACAAGGAACAATAATTAAGGTCTAATTTACCCGGATTATAACAAACCCAATAACCCAAGACCAAACCCATGATCCTAAGGTGCAGCTAGGGCTTTTTTCCACCATCAACTTCAAGCCAAACCCCCCCCCCCAACGATAAATACCCATAAATTTACGTTCTACGAATCAAAAAATGAATTCGGGGAGTAAAATTCTTACCTTTAGCACCAAAAGTCGTGGAAACTGTCAAGAAATCGCCTGGGGTCGTCTCCTAACTCTTAAGAACGAAGTTTGCAAAATAATGACGTTTTTGAGGTTTATTTCCGACTAAAGTCGTGTTTGTCCCTCTGTGGCGGGCCCTATTCCGCTACAGCGGCCCCACCCTAGCGGGATAATTTCCGCCTTGGTGGCTTGCACATACACGGTGAGTCGAAATTTGAGTTCCAAACTCCATTTCACAACACACCTTCAAAAACTACTTGTTCACGCTAAGATCAGTTTCGAGAGTTCTACTCGCTCGAATTCGATTCCGTAAAGTCGTACAGGTTCCTTAACATCTTAGATATCTACTCATGTGATCAAAATCATAATTAGATCTCTCATTCATTACCAGATTTCCTAGACCTCTCACGACTCCAATTTCGTTCAAATCTGGACTAGGCTAGGAATTCCCAAGTTACTACTCAAAAGTTTTCTGACCCGAATTCTTTCACCATTGGTTTTTCCCTAACGACGGAATCAGGTCGTTACATGGAATTATTGACCTCTGGTTAAGAAAAAAGTTATTTCATCCACTGCACCACATCTATTGGTGGTGTGTGTTAGTATTTTAAATGGAGAGCCACAAATGACATAATATAGAGATGTATTTTTTTAACTTGATTTCAGCTGATATTTATAATCTTCAATTTTGAGTTTGCACAAGTAGACGCTTAAATTATTTGTATAAAGTTGAAATGAGTTATACACGCGTCGTACGTGGTACTTCGCGTGAGATATACTCAAACTTATTAGTATATGACACGTAAGATAGTATATCTACCTCTTCAACTTTATACAAATTTCAGTACAATTAAAATTTAAAGGACATAAATATCAATTAAGATCAAGTTAAATAATACGTTTATGTACTATGCAGCTAAGAATAATACAAATAAACTTATCTTTTTGATCTATTTTAATTCACTTATAACTCATTTCACACTCATTAAAAATAATAATAAACGTAAAAATAGTTTATAAAGTTACTCCTTTTTAATGAAACAAAATTGTTTGTTTACTCTTAATATAATACCATGCATTCTTTTTAATCATTAAAAAGATAATTTAAAATAATCGCAAAAAGTATAATAGCTGAAAATAGTCTTGAAGTTCGATTCTAAAGTGACAATTATTTTAAATTAAAATGACAGCTAAGATATTACAAAGAGAGTAACACATCTTCTATTTTAGTTAATGTGTTATAACTTTAATTTCAAAAAATAATATTTTAATTAAAATGAAATTTGGCCATTATCACATAAACTGAAATGAAAAAAATAATACACTCATATATAATAAGTGCATATACTATTATACAATCAATATTAAAAAACAATACTAGTGATTACAATAACTTTATAGAAATATAAATAACAAACTTTAAATCATGTAGGTGAAAAATATACCCAACATATACAACAAATCACGAGCAAAAACCCCGTGAGAGAATAGTCCAAAAAAATAAAGACAGTTAATAAATAATTAATTATCATTAATATAATAAATTAATAAACAAAGAATGATTAGATTCCTTCTAATAAAAATTTCTGCAATAAGAAAACCTCGGATCGACACATCGTAGTGTGTAAATAATTTTTTTGAAGTGTTATTAGTACTAATAAAAATGATTATATTTTTATAAAACCGACAATGAAGAAAATCATATAACATTGTACATTAATGTACTTTAATCAATTATATTTATGTTATTTATTTTATTATGTGGGCTATCGAATTATGATTACTATATGCATTTAATCTAAAAAAAAAAGTTATTATATGTTGACGGTGTAAGGAGATTAAATTTATGTAATTAATTATATTATATAAATTGAAATAAATTAAATAATATTTAATGAAGGACACAAGATTATACAATATATTTTAGGTCAGGCTAATTGTATAAAAGACTGATCAGATCCTAAAAAACAACTTTTTTTTTCTGTCTTTTTACAAAATGGGTGTAGCTTATAAAATGGAGAGTTTCTTCTTTAAAATAATAATTAGTATATTCTCCTAATTAATTGAAAACATTTATTATAATCTAAACTAAATTTAGTCTGGAAACAAAATCTTGAATCTAGCTGGTTTGATGGTGATTGATCTACATTAGAAATTTAATTTTCTTTTTGAGAGCTTTATGAAGATTCCATTTCTAATTAAAACTAATGCAATATAGCACAATCAACATTATAATATATATTGTATTTAGTATAATATTTTAAATGAGCTCTGAGACAAATAAGGTGTACGCAATATTACTTCTATCTTTATAAGATAGCAAGATTATTTATGATAAATACTCAATTCTAGAAAATTGTATTTCAGAACAAGTTTGAAATGCAATATACTCCCTCTAGTCCAACATAAATGAAAGCACACCCATAAAAAAGACAGTAAAAGTAGAGATAATTACTATTTGAGATTTAAAAGTAGTTGAAAATTCCATTAAAAAAAAGTAATCTTGGAAAATGATGATTAATAGATTCTTAAACTTTACAACACTAACATATTTAGTGTAATTTCATAAATAGATCTGCCGAGAATAGAGTGTATGCATATCTTACCTTTATCAATGGAGATTATTTTCGAAAGACTCTCGACATATTCTTGAATTTTGAAAAAATTATTCATTTCGAATCATATAAAAAGGGACATTTTAAAAAATATATAGTCTAATTTAGTCATATTTTGCACTACACTCACATAGCCTATTTTTTTCTCAACAATGCTTACATAACATTATACACTTACTATGCATAATTATATAAATTTGTATAAATATATATTATAGTGTATATGAGATGTTTATGCATTTTTTTGAGTCCGGAGTCAAAAAGATCACTTTTCCCCTTCAAAATGCATAAACGGCCAATCAATTTTTAAAAAAACTAAATTGATAGATAAATCATACAAGTCTGGACTTTAAAAGATAACATCAAGAGATATTGCTATAATAAGCTAAAGTAGTAAATACTTTGCCCCAAAAAAGTTAGAGAAGAAAAAAAAGTAGTTCTTTTGTTACAAGAAAATATAACATGATCCATTTGCTTGAAATATATATAAAATTGGTCGTGTATACATTGAATATACTACTATATATACACATGGGGACCAAATTGTCTGTTGATGGAGACTAATAGAGCCAGCATTTTCAAACTTGGTTCCACAATTGATTATTATTTTTTATCTTCCAGCATACGATATTTGTATTGAAATCCGATTAATTCAAATTTACATTGTGTAGGGCTCCAGTCAAGGGAAAACTCTCCCTATCAAAAAAATTTCCATACTCAAAACTCAAAGCCTCAAAACCAAGACTTTTAATTAACGATAGAGCAACTCGATTGTTTTTATTTATAAAAAGATATGAATTTGAGCAAAATATCATGTGCCTAACACAAGGCTACAGCTAAGATAACACCAAACTTATACATCAAATATGAGAAACTGGATTTGAAATTTAAAAATTTAAAAATATTTATAATAATTCTTTTATTAATATTGTATAATAATAACAATAATATTCACAATCAAATATTTATAAAAAATATAATAAATTTTGTAATACAGTTATATTATAAAACGTAAGCGAAAGCTACTAAATTTCCATAAATCAATATATTTTATTCTAAATCTACCATTGCATGCCAAAGGTTTTGGTGTGGGTATGTAATAAGTATCTCTCCGATAAAAATATCGAATTTAAATCCCGAAAACAAAATTACCTTTACACTTCACCTCAAAATGTGATTTTCAACGAAAACTTGAATGGTTGAGTTTCAGAATGAACATTGAATATCGAATATTGAATAGAAAGCGAAAAGATAATTTTTAAAAATATGAATTAAGCATGATAATGTTGAACATTCTGAATAGGTGGGGTGGGGTGGGGTGGTTTGTGTATTTCTATAATTTTCCACCAGCTCAGGTACCAATGATTGACTTTAAATTAGTTGGCATATATAGGATAAAAAATAGAAGTTAAACATGTAAGTTTATTCTTGATTATTCCTCCAGCTTGGGACTAATTCCTAGCTAGCTATCACTAAATTATTTTTAAAGTTTGGTTGCTTAAATATTTTTTTATTTAAAATTCTTTTTTAAAATTGGATGCTCAATCAATATCTTATATATTATTGAATTATTAATTTATAATATAAAAATAAATGTTTCAATTAAAATTCAATGGATATATATTCAAGCATTCATTAATGTAAGTGACATGTAGGTCCGTCACTGATTAATTCAATTTATGAAAAGGGAACGAGGAGGCAAGCCCATTTTTTGCATAAATATATCTTGCTCATGTAAAAAGGATATTTAGAGAAAATTAAGTGATTTTTCAATTATAAAAATTAATTTGATTATTTTTATGTGATTATACTACACGTTGAAGTGATTATACATTATTTTATAATACTCAAATTAATTTGAGGACAATTTAGAAGGGAAAAACAGAGAAAATGATAGATGTGTCGTTATTTATAGTCTGTTTAGATAAACTTATAATTTTTTGATTGATATAAAAATGCTTTAAGATTATTTCAATTTAGAAATAAAATAAATCGATCTAAACACGCTTTTTTAGTCCTTTCTTCAGTACATTCATTCTGCATGCGCATGCAAGGATGCTACGTGCTGGCCCTGCTTATTAGGACTTCTGTCACCATCATAAACCTACTACTCACATGGATTTAAGATAATCTTAGTAAGTCAATTATTTGTGATTGATTATTGAGTTTACACAAAAAATAAATAAATTAACATAAACCTATACATAAGGGATTTGAGCCATAAGTGAGATATCACTCTGAAAAGATTAGAACTCTATCTAACCTTGTATCAAGACCTACGAGTTAAAAAGGACAGTCTCAGATAGATAATTTCTATATATGAAGCATGGGTCTTTCAAATGGTAATAAAGGCGTGCAAGGAATTTTAGCGGGTCGAACATAGATTGACCCTCAAATGCAAATGCAAAAGGGGGATTGGCTTCATGATCCACCTATTAAGCAAGGATGAAAGTCAGCCATAGTGATCCAACAGTGCTGAGTGAAAGGATAGTCGCTCAATGATAAAAGTTACTTTAGGAAATAATAGATTGATCTTCACCAAGAACTCGCCCAATGTAAAGATTTGACAAGTTGATGTTGGCTCCTCGCCACATGGATTTGTAGTATGTTGGGTTGAATTGTTTACCCTGCTAGAGTTTTTTGTCCTGATTTTCTGACCATATTTTAAGTTTCATTTTTCATTAAAAGAAAGTCAAAGTATTACCATAAATGCTTGAACTTTTCCTAAAAAGAAAACACAGTTCTCTTCCATATATATTTGGTTATTCTTTCCTTAGAGGAAAAGTTTGAAGATCTATAAATTGAAGATTTCTATTTTCATAGTAAAATACAATAACACCACAATGTAGACGTTTAATAGTTTAGTTTATGGACAATTTTTTTTCTTTACAGTTTCAATATTTTTATTTTATATTAGTTTTCATATAATAATATTATGTTTTTAGTATAAGTTTTTGTCATCTAATTTATCACCATCTTGATTTACAATTATAAGCTTCCGCATGACGCCCTAATCACTTTCGAACCCAACACACCCTATCAATTAAAGTGATACATAAGATAGGTTAAGAACATCGTGGGATATTTTGATCCATTCAATTTAAAATACTATCAAGGAAAAAATGAATCTATAGTTTTCTTGAAAACATAATGGATCCAATTCCAATTGACAAAGGTTAGATGGATGTCTAATCACTTTTTTTATGAGAATGATTAGTATCTTCCATCCATAAAAAATAAAACATATATTTAGAATAGCCTAAGTTAGTCTTTCTTATCAATAGTCATTTGCATTGCTTGTGATGGTACTCTTTCTTAATCATGCTTTTTCTTGCACGTTGTCTTGCTTATATGTTGGCTTAAATTATATAGTTTAAGTCTTTAATAGTTTTGACATATTATAAGATCTTTTTAGTTTTCATGTAATATACTTCATAACTTTTTCATTTATGGATTGAGGGTGTGTTTGGCATGAAGGAAAATATTTTCCATGGAAAATGTTTTCCTAGAAAACAAGTTGATTTTTGACTTATTTTCTCATGTTTGGTTGGTGAGTAGAAAATATTTTTCGGAAAAGATTTTTAGTGTTTGATTTATGAATAAAAAATATTTTTGAGAAATATCTTTTATTTTTACTAGATTAAAAAATAATTTTTGAAATTGAAAATATTTTTTAAAAACAAACTTAATTTTTTTTTGGGGGTCGGGGGTGGTAGGGGGTGGGTGAGGGAAGGGGGGTTGAGGGTATGGGTGAAAAATTGAAATTTTGAAGTTGAAAATATTTTTTAAAAACAAACTTAAATGTTTTTTTGGGGGGCTGGGGGCTGGTAGGGGGTGAGTGGGGAGGGGTCGAGGTGAAAAAATAAAATTTTGAAGTTGAAAATATTTTTTAAAAACAAACATAATTTTTTTTTTGGGGTGGGGGGCACTGGTAGGGGGGTAGGGGGCTGGGTAGGGGTGAAAAAAATGAAATTTTGAAATTGAAAATATTTTTAAAAAACAAACTTAAATATTATTTTTTGGGGGTGGTGTGTGTGTGGGGGGGGAGGCTGGTAGGGGGTCGAGGGTAGGGGTGAAAAAATGAAATTTTGAAATTGAAAATATTTTTTAAAAACAAACTTAAAATTATTTTTTGGGGGTGATGTGAGTGTGGGGGGGGGGGTGGGCTGATAGGGGGGTGGGGGTCGAGCGTAGGGGTGAAAAAATGAAATTTTGAAATTGAAAATATTTTTTTAAAAACAAACTTAAATTATTATTTTTGGGTGGGGGGGAGTGGAGAGGCTGGTAGGGGTGGGTGGGTGGAGGGTCGAGGGTAGGGGTGAAAAAATGAAATTTTGAAATTGAAATTTTTTTTTAAAAACAAACTTAAAATATTTTTTTGGGGGGTGGGGGTTGGTAGGGGTGGGGTGGGTGGGGAGTGGGTAAGAGGTGCGTGGAGGGGGTTAAGGATAGGGTAAAAAAATGAAATTTTGAAGTTGAAAATAATTTTTAAAAACAAACTTAAATTATTATTTTTTTGGGGGGGACTGGTAGGGGGTGGGGGCTGGGTAGGAGGTGGGGGGGGGGAAGGTCAAGGGTAGGGTGAAAAAATGAAAATTTGAAGTTGAAATTATTTTTTTAAAAACAAACTTAAATTTTGAAGTTGGAAGAGAGTTTTGGAAAATGTTTTCCTTAAGTTTTGAAGGGAAGTCATTTTCCTTAAATTTGAGAAAAATTAGTTGATTTGGAAAATATTTTCCAAAACATTTAACCTAACCAAACATGAGAAAATTGAAAAACATTTTCCTTCATACCAAACATTCATATTACTTTGGGTGGACATCAAATGTGGTTTGAGAACTAATATTAGGTAAAGCCAATGACTAGATATTTTTAGATTTACGGGTCCATTGGCCCGTTTACTTACGTAAGCATAGAAAATTTATACTCGAACGGTTCCACTGGACCTTGACAAATAAGGAGATAATATGATTGAAAGAAAGATGAAATTAAATTCTAATCTCTTCAACGATGAAATACCATAAATTAAATGAAGTTGGAGACTTTTGTGCATTCTTCATTATCATTCATGCTAATTGGACAAATAAATTAGAGATGACACATTTTTATTATTTAGTTTAATTTTTAATACGTTTTTTGATGTGTAGATTTGAATTTTGTAATTATGGGTCAAGTATATGTTGGTTTTTTTTCTTTCTAATAATCGGTGACAATGAGATTCAAATTTAGGATCTTTGTTTGCTCTAATATCATATTGAAGTATGTCACTGTATCATCTAAAAGTTTAAGCTATTACAAAGAGCACACTTTTATTGTTTAGTTAGATTCTCAACGAGGCCTATACACTTGATATTTACTAAAAGGAGATAGAGTCAAAATATACTTGTCTGGCCAATTTTTCAAAATTAGCTTAGGAGCAAATACATCCCTTTAACTTCGGGATATACCACTTAATTATAGGGAAAATTACGCAGTTAGACAAATTTATACTATTTAATTAGTCATCATAGTTATAATTTGCTATAATTACCACTCGCGACTAACATTAATCATTAATTACGTGTGCTGACTTCGAATTTGTATAATTAGTCACGTTTGTATAATTCGCCACATTTGTATAATTCGCAACTAACAATTCTTCGTTTGATTTGTATTTGTATATGATGGTTTGTATTTGTATATGACAATGATTTCCTTTGGTTTTTCAGTTTTATCACCATATACATTTAGTCTTTTTGTGTATAACTTTTTAGAGTTTGTATAAACGTGTACTTTTCGGATTTTGTATAATATAATTTATATAATATAATATGTATAATTGTTTAAAGTTCATATGTTTAAGTTTGTATCAATTTGTTATTTCGAGTTTTATCATATTTGTATAATTCCAGACTTTACATTACTTAATTATACAAAAACACGCGAATTATACAAATGTACCCGCGAATTATACAAAGAGATGTGAATTATACAAATTATTTCCCTCTCTCGCTCGC
Source organism: Solanum bukasovii (assembly GCA_029582585.1). Taxonomy (NCBI): domain Eukaryota; kingdom Viridiplantae; phylum Streptophyta; class Magnoliopsida; order Solanales; family Solanaceae; genus Solanum; species Solanum bukasovii. The sequence continues at coordinate 7,288 of JAJOOI010010533.1, read as the reverse complement.
CTCTCTCCTCCCCCTCCCAATCTCACTTGCCTCTCTCCTCCCTCACCCAATCTCGCTAAACTCTCTCCTCCCTCTCCCAATCTCACTCGCTAGATATACAAATACATATGTATACCAGTTACATAAATGAAATTATCTAACCGATATACATATACAATTCACCTCTCTCCCACTCTCTGCCCTCTCTCACTCGCCTCTCTCCTCCCTCTCTCAATCTCGCTCGCCTCTCTCCTCCCTCTCTCAATCTCACTCGTCACTCTCCTTCCTATAACATGTAGCTGCGAATCGTAATTAGCAAACTATAGTTATATATGGAGCGTAATTAATCTATTTTTGAGTGGCTATATGCGAAAGTTCCCCTTTTCAAAGAGCAACTTTCACATATAGCAAACATAAAAATTATATTTGTTTGTTATAGTTATAGTTTGCATAATTGCGCTCCATAGCAAATTTTATGTTTGCTATGGAGCTTTTGATTTGTATAATTCGTTACAAACATCCAATTTTATACAAATTGTTCAGTTTTATATAAATTCATTTATACATTGTAATTTGTATAATAAGATCTGTATTTGTATAATTATAAGTGTATATGACGAAAATATATGTATTTGTATTTGTATTTGTATATACACTTTTCTCTCGCTTTATACAAACACAAACGCATTTTATACATTTTATACTGAAATGTATAAAATGGCTAATTGTATATCGAAAATGGCTAATTGTATATCGAATCAGATGGCAAAAAAAAGAAATGTTTGTTGCGAATTACAATTAAAATAAACTATGACTATAACATTTAATTTGAATTAATAGTTTGATATTTCATATAAGTTTCCCATTTTTAAATAGTATTTTTCTCAAAAGTGCTTCTTATAAAAAAAAAACACTTTTGGAAAAAAAATTATTTTATTTAATTTCTGAAAACAACTTCTGCAACTCTCTAAAAACACTTATTTTTCCACAAAAACGTGGCAAAAACACCTCACTTTTTGAAAAATAAAACGTTTTTTTAAAAAAAAGAAAAAGAAGAAGCATTTGGGCCTTCCAAAAACTTGCCCAAACAAGATTTAAAAATAGGGCAAATTACAGAAATCACATACTTTTAAGGTAAAATTACAATCTATCCCTTAAAAGTTTATAATTACAGAATTCCCTCAAACGGATACAATAATATAAGCGCTGATACATCAATCTGATGCGCGAGATACATTAATCGTTAAGTAAGATACATTACATTTTATACATGATACACTAATCTGATGCGCGAGATATACTAATCTGATACGCGAAAATGAGGGATTTTGGAGATTTGTAAAACTTATAGGGGATAATGGTAATAAGTAAACTGAAAGGCGGGATTTCTGTAATTTTTCCTATTTAGTCGTCATTGTTACATTTTCAAGGAATAACAAAAAAGAAAAGAAAAGAAAAGTATACTTTTAACTTTAATATATGCAACTTCTTTAATAAAAAGAATGTATATATTTTGCATGCCTTCGTAATTTTCTTTTAATTCTAATCTTTAACTTACCCAATCTTTTGGAAAATGTGACATTACCTTATGTTCTAGAAATTATATATTTCACAAAAACTTATATGTACAATCCTTGCCAAAGGCACAACAGATTGGCCATTTACAGATCAATACTATAGGCCCGTGAACAGAGAGTACTTCTAAAAGGATCTATATATATTTTGGTAGGCTATTACTTCAATCGAGATTTTTATACTGTATAGTCGTCCACTAAAACAATAGATCGTAAATATATATTAATGTATATATACATATAATATACATATTTTATACATAACTAACAAACATTTTATATATATATATATATATATATAACTAACGGTTATAATTATTTTTTATTACGCCAAAGCAAGATAAAAAAGAATAGCAAGGCTTGCAAAAATGACTAATGTATTTAAAAAAAATATATATTTCTTTTTGTCACTCAATCTTTGAGTGGCTAAATATGTAACTTATTTTTACACTATATAACTAATGTATTTTTTTGTTTTTTTATTTGACTAGCGACTGTAATTATTTTTGGCAAGCGGCCAAATGTGTACTTCCAAAATTACGCCAATTTGATGGATCAACGATTTTCAGAAAAAACATTATGTAACAAAAGTTGTCTTGGTTGAAATTGGTTAGGCTAAGGTTTATAAGCTGCACAAGGCAATTCCTAGTACATTTTAGGGATGAATCCTAGCTTTCTAAATTCAAGAAAATGTGACAAAGAATTTGGTATATCCAAAGTAATGTCTTTCAATTGTACAATATGTTTTATTTTTCACCTTTATTAAAAGTTGCAAAGGAACAATCAATTCTCTTATTCTATGTTGGACAGTGCAACATTATGATATTACTCCCTCCCTTTTAATTTATATGTCATTGTTTAACTGGTCACAAAGTTTAAGAGAGAAAAGAAAACTTTTGAAATTTGTAATTTTAAACAAATTATAGATATTTATGTGACTATGAATTATTTCATTGAGGATTTAAGATTGATTTTAAAGTTAATTTGTTTTCAGTTATAAAAAGATTACTTTTTTTTTCCGAACAAACTAAAAATAAGAGAGCTAATTTGACGTACAATTAATTTTTGATGAGTTAATTTGAACATGACCCATTTTAATATACATATAAAAGAAGTTATCGACCTTCAGAGGTTGAAAATATTATTTTCTAAAATTTTTTATAGAACGGACAGACCTCATAACGTCGGTTCTTAATAATTTCTGAAAAGAACTATTGTAATTGAAAATCGGGTTTTAATATTTATGAAACTTTTTATGCAAATAACCAACATTTAGGGGTCAATTTTCTGCATAAAAGCTAGTTAACAATTTTTTTTTGTATTTTCTATTGCCCATCTGCAAATTCAAAACAATTCATAGTGAGCATTCAACCAGTTCAAATAGCTACAAACATAACATCAAACAACATTTACGTTACAATACTTCAAATTACACTTATGACCATTCAAATTAAACAAAAATATGATCAAAACATTTCAAACAATTCATACAGAAGACTGAAAAAGTGAGTCTAGCCGGGCCTGAATCCTTGTTCTCGACTGTTGCTGCAATTAGATGCGAACTCAGAATTTAAAGATTTCAAGTGCACTCAACTATTTAAAATAAAAATACTGAAAAAGCTTTAACTAGATTTGAACCCTAGTCTCAGGAATGGTTCCTCTAGCTTGTACCAACAACACAAGAGCACTTATGTTTTTTTTGGGTGCACTGTTAATTATGTTCTAGTTTCTGTCATTTTCTAAAGATACATATATATGATTTGTTTTTAAAGTTAACAGGCGTACGTGCAACCCCACTTAATCAGACCGCCTCTGGCTTCATAACTAAATTCTCCTTAACACTCATATTTTCGATAGGGATAATAGGTGATGGAACTCACTAATATTTTCTCAACATGGATACGTGAAATGTTGAATACATTGAACTTAACTCTATTGACAACTCTTGCTCATAGGCTAGTTACCAAATTCTTCATAAGATTTTATACGCAATGTATCTGAGATTAAGCTTTCTCTTTCTTTCGACAAATAGTGCCCAAATCTGTACATTGTTGACATCCAATTTTGACCTTCTGCAATATCAATTAATCACTGAGTTTCTTTAATTTCAAACTATTTGAAATAATTGGTTTTATAACATTCAAAATATTTTCCGAGTTATTTTAAAGTAATTATTGTCATTCTTTAACATTAAGAAACTCGTTAATTAATTAATATTAGTTCGTCTTATTTAATAATTAGCCGCATTCTCTAATTAAATTTAATATCGACTAAATTCTTAATTCAGTTGTCTGAGTATTAAATTCATCTAACCAACTTTACTCATCTTTAGAGTTGTCAAAATAGGCCAACCAGCCCCACTCAGCCCGAGCCTCACATGCCAATAAATATGAAGGGCTAGGGCTGATTGACCCTTCGTTTGAAAGGGCCTTGAAATGGCCAACCCAGCCCAACCCTAGAAGGGCTGCGGGCTTGAGCAGCCTAGCCCTTTTTTTCCTTCATTTTAAAACTAATTTTGTTTTCTTTTTTAATCTAAATTCAAACTTAAAAGTTTGTCAATAAATTAAATTTTTAACATGTCTAACAAAATTATATGAAAGTACATAATAATTTCAATCACAACATACTTTATACATATGATTAGTGGTGATTCAAATTACAATTCCATATCTGAAATACATAACATCAATTCCTAATTAAAAGCGTCGAGTTTTTCTTAGTTGCTGCTATTTACCCATATGTTATGGTTTGAGCATGTTTTCACTCAGTTCTCCTTACTATCTCTTTCATAATCTTATCTTAGTTGAACTTCTTAACCAGGTCACTGGGTGTCGTGGCACCCCACCCATACACATAGATCTGCCCCTGATGATATACATAAGCCTTTTCTCAAAGTTGGATGGTATATTTGAGCATTTTCCTTTAAAAAATGATTTAATTAATGACATGGACTAATCATAATTGACCACATGTAAAAAATGGTTTAGCGACAATTTTAACCCCACCCCAGCCCGCATAAAAATAGGGTTTCTGAAAACATTAAAAACTTGAGCCGCAGACTTCAGGAGAAGATGAAGATGGAACTCTGAAAACATTAAAAGCCGCAGCCTTTCAGGAGAAGATAGAGATGGAATTCGAAAAAAGTGAAGTCTCAATTCCTCATGAAATAATTTTTGAAATATTCTCATGGCTTCCTGTTAAATCATTAATGCGTTTCAAGTGTGTTTCCGGATTATGTAATTCTCTGATATTCGAATCAGCTTTTTTGCATATCCATAGATGTCGTTCTAGCGGAACAAAGTTCTTACTCCATAAATGGAATTCTTTTTACGCTGTTGATCTAAAGGAAGATGGAAATATCTCTGCCTCCCTTTTACTAACTGAGAGATTACCTACATATTCTGGTTTGAATTGCGCTAATGGTTTATTTTGCGTTTGGGAACTATATAACGGGCAACCTGCTTTGATTTTCAATCCCAGTACAAGAGAAGTAAGATTTCTTCCGAACCCAAATAAAGGTAGGTCTTGTGGAAACTATTTAATAGGTTTTGAGCCACAAGAGAACAAGTACAAAGTGTTTTTTTCGGAAACGGAATCTGGGTTCATAAAACGATGGGTTTTACCTTTAGGCATAGATGAATCGTGGAGAGAGACTCAAAGTATTTACCCTTATCTTCATAAAACGATGGGCTTTACCTTTATGTGGAGGCTTTAGATCATAGCATTTAGATTATGTTAAGAGTCTCAGTAAGGTTTATGGGATTTGTCAATTTTAAAAAAAAATCTTTTTATTAGCTTGTTCTGTTTTTTGGTCAAATATCTATACATTAATATTTATTGCATCGGGATATATATCAAGCCTATTTTAGTGCATCTCAATAAAAGTATATGCCGATATATATTACTGTTCTATTCCATTAATGTCACTGTGTTGCTAACTTTGGTTAGTATTCTTTCTTCTTGAATGTGTTTGAATGTTGGTGTGGTGTTGAGTGTCTTACCTAGCTTTGAATGGTAGAGAGAAGCACACATTAACTTCACCGGAGCTATTGAGTTGGGAAATGAAGAAGCAATACTATAGCTTAAGACATGACAATAGATCTGTCTTCAGATTATAATTCTGATTATATTATTTTAATAACCATGAAATTCCGAGAGCTAGCCAACACAAATTTCAAACTCAGTGGATAATGGACCTACCTCTAGCCCTTCTCCATTTAAATACCAAGTGCGCTCTTATCAATGAACCAAAACCCCTGCATGTTTTCTTTCCTTTCATTTCTTTTGACATCCTTTGCTTCATTTTACAGTCTGCCCCTATAAATTAGTTGATTATAGTAACAGAAGATTCTCCTTCTGAGACCGCGTTGGATACTAGATTTTCCGAGTTAAGGATCTGAAGATTCCTATTTCTGAGACCACAGTATCTTTCTCATGATACGTCGGTTGTGCTTCAATGAAAACAATTAAGATAGCAGACTGCTACAACTTTGGTCCATGGTTTCCTATACTAAAAGTTGTATTAGATCTAACAGCCTTAGTGATTGATTGTAGTTTTTTCCGTCCACTTACGTTGGATGGAATTGGACCAGTTAGAAAATTGGATGAAAGATCTATGAGTTCAAATTGCGTCATCCAGCTTCTGTTAAAGGATAAGTACTCAAGTTGGCCATTGAAGTGGTTAATTCCAAGTTAACTCCCATAGCTTTTCAAATTGGTCCTTCAAGATGGTTTTTAATTATTATCTTGGAGAAAAGTCTCTACGTGAGTGAGATTCCATAGAGTTTTAGGTATGCACCATGAGAGATTGGAATAACTCATCTCCAATTTAAGCAATGAAGTTAAATTAAATATTATTACATTTTACCATGAATTCCGCAAGATTAATACACTTAACAAAACAATATTATAATAAAATCTTTAAAATAAAATACTCACCTACCACACTACCACCTATCACACTATCACTTCCATTAATTCCTCAACTACCAGTTCCGCACTGAAAAATAGTATCAGAGCTATGGATAATAAGAAACATAGTAAGAAACATACTAGTAGAAAGTTAAGAAAAATAAGAAGAAAATTAAACAAATTATATCCGGAATATAAACAACTTAATATCACAAAAACTGCTAACGTAAAATTAGATCAATTAATAGATAATATAGCTAAAATATAATATAAATATATTCAATATTTAAAGATACAATGAATAACGAATATAAAAAAAAGTAAAACTTACATAAATGACTATAGTTTTAGGGTTATTAGATTGAAATAGCTATAAGTATCATATTTAAAAAAAATAGCTACAGTTTGAGTTAAAAAATAGCTAAATTCCATAATTTTTTTTTTTTTTAATACAAAAATACATTCAAAATTTACTCCCACTAAATGAGGTCAGTTAATGTAGCTGACAAGGCTATTTTCCAGCCCTTAAACCCACTAATTTGGCACTTTAAAAAATGTAACTGACCTATAAGGTATAGGATTCTGATCAGTTTAAAATTGAAAATATGTTCCTTCTTTCCTTTTCATTTCACGCCAAAAGCAAAAAAACAATTCCAATTGTCCCAACGTTTGGCGATCAACCATGGCTACTATCACAGTTTTGATTCGGCATTCCGGAAAATGGAGCGAAGAGAATTGCTATGTAGAATATAGCATTGACGGGATAGTGTTGAAGGAATATGCTTCGTATTCTGATTTAGTTGATTTGATTTCGGTACAATTGA
>JAJOOI010010532.1:0-38021 GCA_029582585.1 Solanum bukasovii | reverse complement strand
TAAAAAAAAATTATTTTTGAGAAATATTTCAAATTTTAATTTATTTTTTATTTTTACGCCCCCCTATCGCCCCCCCCCCCCCCATCCTGCCATCTCTGTCAATTTCTTTTTATAAAAAAATTGTTTTCTAAAAAATTTCAAATTTAATTTTTTGTCAATTTTACGCCCTCCCCTACCCCTATCCCACCAGCCCCCACCTTGGCCATTCCCGTCAATTTGTTTTTTACAAAAACTGTTTTTGTATAATATTTCAAATTTAATTTTTTTTCATTTTTACGTCACCTCCTACCCAAACACCCCTTCTTCCCGCCACCCCACCCATGCCATTCCCGGAAAAAAAAATTAAGAAACAATTATTTTTGGAAAATATTTCAAATTTTTTTTAAAAAATTCTAAGAAATTTATTTTTTGGAAAATATTTTTAATTTAATTTTTTTTTCATTTTTTACACCACCCCCTTACCCTCCCTCCCCCGCCCACCTAGGCCACCCCCATCAAATTATTTTTTTAAAAAAAATATTTCAAATTTAATAAAAATTTAATTTTTATGCCATCTCTACCCCTACCCCCATTCCCAAGCCGCCACCCTCCCCCCTTGAGACCCCGGCGAATTTTTTTTTTTGAAAAAAAATTCATGGGTCAGATATCAAGGTCGAATTTTGGAACGGTCATCGGGGTCTTGTCTTAGTTTGGGTGTTGGGGTCGGTTCCTAGATCAATTATTGGGGTTGATTTTTGGATCAAAAATTATTTTCCTAAAGAGAATTTTTTTAATCTCAAGCAAAAAATAATAGATATTTTCTGAAAAATATTTTTCATTCAACAACCAATCATTAAAAAAGATATTTTCCAGAAAAAATATTTCCTATTTACCAGCTAAACATGAGAAAATAAGTTAAAAATTTACTTGTTTTCCAAGAAAACATTATCTAGAAAAATATTTTCCTTCATACCAAACACACCCTTTATTGTTATTTTCTCTCTCCTCTCTCCTTTCCTTGCCTCCTCTCTTCTCTCTCACCTTTTTCTGCTTTCTCTCTCAATACAAATACAAATTATAACAATTAGTTATAGATATACAAATTATAACAATTAGTTATAGAAATACAAATGTTAACAATAAGTTATATAAATACAAATGATAATAATCAATTATACAAATATAAATAGTAAGTGTCAATCATACAAATTCTCTTCAACGATACAAAATACAAAATACAAATATACATGTATTCGTTTATACAACATTAATACAAATGATAACAATCAACTATACAAATACAAATGTTGAACTTGATACAACATTGATACAATTGTATACATCAATACATATACATACTAATTACATATATACAATTATCAACAGATGTACAAATACAATCATTACATATGCATACTAGTTACATATATACAATTATCCAGCAGATATATAAATACAATTCGTATCTCTCCTCTCTCTCGCTTCGCTCCTCTTTCTCTCAATCTCTCTCGCCTCTCTCCTCTTCTAATATGTAGCTACAATTCATAATAAAAATAAATTATATAGCTATTTTGACTCATTATATTTCTAAGTCTTTGTTATTTTTGGATTATTATTTTTTTTGCTCTTGATATATATAGAGAATTGATGTATTAGTCACCATCTAAATTCTAAAATCTAATTTATTTTGAGAAGTGTTTTTTAATGTGCATATTCAAAGATAGAATGATTTTTTGATAGCTGAAACTAAATTGGAGTGTCTGATTATATATTATATCTTATTTATACATGTATAATTCTAACCAACAATCAATCATTGGACAATTTTTTTCTCTACGCATTTGTATCTTCTTGGAAAAGAATATTCTTCTTTTTGAAAACCTGTGTTGTGTGTGGTGGTAGCCATGTATAGTGATTATAAACAATATTCAATCTTTCATTGAACATACTAAAATGGCAGCCTTTTAAATACATAATTTTACCCACACAACTAATTTTCTGTTTCATCCTCCTTTTAAAATATTTTTTCTTATGAGATAGTTCTAATCTTTTTTATCCTCATTTTCTTGATCCATTTCGTTATGCAATTGATTCATTTGTATAATTGGAAACAATTTACTCCCCTTTTTTTTTTTATATATATATATTTGTCCATTATTTTAAAATTAGATTTTATTTTTGTTTTTTCACTTTTAACATTTCAAGAAAAGATAATTATTTTTTTCTCATGTTTTACCCTTAACATTAATTATTTATTTATCCCTCAAATCATTTTTCAAAAATTAATACTATAAAAAATCAATTAACATGGATAATTTGGTATAATAGTCATGTTAATTTTTATTTTTTTAATAAGTGTATCAGGTCCAAACATGACATGTAAAAGTGAACAGAAGAAGTAATTAACAAATCCCAGCTGTAGATCTGTCAAATAAAATCTGAATGGAATTAATTAAAATTATTTATTATTTTTCCTTATAAACAAGAAAGAAAAGATTCTCTCAAAATAGTAAGCATTTAAAACTTTTACCCAATTTGATACATATATTTATTATACACACCTAAAATGAAATCTAATCCCAAATTTTCAATCATAATAAAAGGATGGATCTACATCTTTTTTTTTTCTAGCACAAATTTCAAAAAATATCAAAATTGAACAAGAACAAAAAAAAATGACCTATACACTATGGGTAACATTTTTTCTTACTCTCTTCATTTTACTTCAATACACATCTGCCGATTTAGTATCCAATGTGTGCGCCCAGACTCGAAACATTACCTTATGTTCTCAAACTCTTTATAATTCAAGCGAGTACACCAATAACACCGATGCCAAAGGTCTAGCGTATATCATGATTGGAGCGGCCCTAGATCGGGCCGCTCACAATCTTGTCTACGTAAAGGGATTGATAGATAATCAAACTTCTACCAAACCAAATAATTCCAACCAATGCCTTCAAGTTTGCTATAAAGACTATAGTTTGGTAGTAAAAGCAATTATCCCAAATGCAAATCAAAGTTTGTCTGCAGGCACGACTTTCGTTGCAGCTGTTGCAATTTTGTATTCTGCTGACAAAATTTTGGATTGTCAAGATGAAGATTGTGTGAAAATGTCATCGATTTTGAACGATAAATGTAATGAGTATGCTAATTTTGCACAGCTTGTTGCAGATGTATTAAGAGTAACTCCTAAAAAATAAATTACTAGCTTGTCCCAATAATAATATGGTAGCTAAACAATAAAATCTATCGCTATTTGTTAGTTGCGAGTTATTTGTGTTGTGCATTCGTTGTTCGAGGCATGTTGCTAATTTATGATATGTTTAATCTTCAATTTGTGCCAAAATATGTTATAGTTATATGCTTTTCATAGGAGAGCATGTCCCTTCGTTTCATGTATAATAACAAATGAATTACATGTTTAAAGTGCAAAGAAATTATTACTAATAATTGATATATATAATTTTTTTGGTTAATAAGATATTATACTATTATGTAGAATAGTTACAAAATATTATATAGAATATTATATTATATGAAAAGCATCATCAACATTGAGTTTGTTATATCAAGGGGAAGGAGTAAGCCATTTAATGTTGATTTCTTTCTTGTTAGTGCAGTGAATGTGTTTCTGAGTGGTATATTTAAATTCTAAAACTCTTATTATAGAGATTTCAAGGAATATAGTATATTTGGTTTTATTGAAAGTACTATTATTACCATTCAGTTAAATATGCCACATGACAAAAGAGAAAATCAAAGCAATTAAAAAAAGTAATGTGAAGATTCTTTAGACTATGCAACTAATGATTCTAAGGTTGAAGGATATGTAGGTTGGAAGTTGATACCCAAATCAAACCTAAATTTCACCGCTATGAAGCAAATCATGAAAAGGTATATTGGATAGTTTAATTGGCATATTTATGATTTTAATTTCTTGTTAAAAATTATATTTTAATATGTTTAGTTGCGGTCTGACATATATATGTTAGTTTTGGACTTGAAGAGCTGTTTGGGGGAAAATAAAAAGAAAAAAAAAGTAGATAAAGAAGTGAATATTTATGTGAATGCTTTGTTTGGAGAGTATTTAAAAAAATATTCAAGATATTCTCAATCATCTCCACCTAGATCTACATCATCTCATGATATATCTGATACATCTAGTTCTCAAAGTGTGAGAACAAAATCTTTGATAACTAAATTTCACTTGAAGAAACAAAAGAAAGATTGTGGAAATGGATGTGCTAAGTCAGAGTTGGAGAGATACATTAATTTATAGTATGGCATCGAAATGTGCTTTTAATATTGATGGTCGTATTCTCGATCGATTTAGAAGCTATTTGACTCCTAAATGTGTGCAATCTCTTATTTGTGCTATAGATTGACTTGGAAAAGAAACTCATTCTATAGGTGTGAAAGAAAGTTTGGACTATCTTGAAAAACGTGAAGTTTGTACGATTTAATACTTGTTGTATATTTTAGTGTAAAACTAATTTACTTATTTATGTCTTTTGTGTTTTACTCTCTCCATTCCATATTAATTGAATTTTTGTGGCATTTTACATTTTTTAAATTAACTTAATTGTTCAATCTTCAAAACTATTTTTAAAATATTCTTCCAATTTTACCCTTCATTTGGATTTTCAATGTGATGACTTCAATAAATTTGACAATAATTAATAAGGGTAAAAATGGAAAACTATGTTCAATTTATGTCTTAATCTACTTTTCTTAAAGAGTGTGCAACACCTCAAAAATTCAATTAATATGGAATAGAGAGAGTAATGCCTAAAGTGTTCAAGTTGATCTTTCGATTAAGTTCAACCGTTCAAGTTCAATGGTAGCAAAATTGTCAAAGTGTTGTTTCGGGTGAGTATGACTCATATATAAATTTATATTTTGAATTTGATGACTTGTAATTGCTATTATTTTTTATTGGGAAAAGGGTCAAAATGTCCTTAAACTGTATAGTTACTAAATGAGTCAAAAATATTTTTTTCAATGAATATTTTACTGTTTTAAGCACATCCGAATTAATATAAAACATTGTTCTTGTTTTCTTTCTTTTTAAAATCACTTTAACAAATAAAAATGTAGGAATTTTTTCTTCTTTTTAATTTCATTTTATTAATTAAAATAGAATAACTTTATGTACCTTTGAACAAATAATATATGTCATATATAAGATTATAGTATATCCATAATTAATTTATCCTTATATTACAATAAGGAATAATTATATTATAAAATAAGAGATACTTTCATTTTTTTTCTGAATTGAAGATAAACATTTGCTAATTTTAAAAAATATTATTAAAAAAAATATGTTAAAAGAAAATAAATAATATATTTATTTAGAAAATGAGCATTTAAAGGTATTTTTGGATCAAAATATCAACACAAAAACATTTTTGGATCAAATTACAAACGGATGACACTTTTAATCCTTTCACATAGTTTAAGCACCAAAAAACAAAATGACATTTTTAATCCTTTCACATAATTTAAGCGCATTTTTTTATCCTTATCCTTTTTTTATTTAAAGTTGAATATTAAGTGAAGTTTTTGATGCGCCAAAAAAAAATAGTTAACATAAACATAATTTAAAAATAAATTAACTTATAAAGTACTGAATTTTTATCAAATTTTATTAAAGAAAAGAGCAATATAAAAAATAATCAAGCATTCATGTTAAATTAAAAAAAAATTTACTGACTTTGAAAAATAAAAAAAGCCCGCAAAAATAAAAATTCGATGGTGATTGAAAAGTTAGAATATGAACATTCATCATAAAATCAATGAAAATTATAGAAGTGTAGAGGCATCTAAATGCACAATGCATCTGAGAAATTGAATGATAGTGCCATAATCTCCGCCCCAAATTTCATTATCGGCAACGTACAGCGCTGATTACACTATCAACAAAGCGCATCAGAGACTCTAATTTATTGCCTTTTCATCATAATTAAACAAAAATAATGATGTTTTCAGCAGTTGTTAATTCTAAGAAAGAGGCATCAGAGAATTGTATTTGAATCAACAAGTTTAATATATAAACTTTCAAAGTTTGATGGTATAATTATTCATCATCACTGCCTCAAATATACTAGATTTAGAGATTCAAAATCAGATCAGAATAAACGCAAAATATAACTAATCGAAATGATCCTACTACAATCATAAAAGAAAAGAAAAAAATAACAGTAACTCAGAGGTTTCGTTAAACGGAGGCGGCAATGGAGTTTAAAAGAAAAAATAGAGGTAGCGGAATATATATATATATAGAGAGAGAGTGTGAGAGCGGCTAATCGGCTCAGAAAAACCCTAATCTGGGTTTAGTGTAAAGTACCAGAATGCCCTCGACTGATTGAGGGATAGGAAAAGACGAAAATAGCCTCAGTCAAATGGAAATTAGTTGAGGGCTTTAAACAACCAATGAGGGGTCTTGGTTCGAGTTTTCTTGTGTACGGAGTCGAAAAGTTATATTGTAATTTGTATATACAAGTATAATGATAAATAAAGTGCTCGTGTGTTCAAATCTTATTAGTAGCAGCAACTCTTAGGGCCCGTTTGGCCATAGATTTTCCAAATAATATTTGGGGGAAAATTTGGCAAATAATGTTTGTCCATACAATTTGCTATTATTTGGCAAATATTTTTGGCAAATATCCCAAATTCCCAAATACTAGTTTTTTCTAGTATTTGGGCCAAATCTCATTATTTGGGATCTTTTGAAAATTGAAATTTTACCCCAAACTTTTATCTTTTACAAAAACATCCTCTATAGTAGTTGTTTGTGTCGTATTACATAATTTTTCACGTGAACACCAAAGTAGTGATGAAATATTCAATGAATATTAAATGATGATATGGTTGTTGATGAAAATGATGAACAATCGGCTCAGGGTAACAAAGTCATGTGCTTTGTCTACTTCACGATGTATAGAATGATGCTTGTTGCACTCACTCTAAACTACCACATTGGTCTAGTGTCATGTACACTATTTGTTATTGTTGCAACGAAGATTCAATTGGCTTGTAATACAAACTTATGGTTAGTTTTGATAGTTTTTAAAACTTAAGGGTATAAATCATATTTTTCTAAAAAAGTGAAATATATTTCCCAAATACTATGGCCAAACACATGGTGAAATTTCACCCAAATTTTCACCCAAATAATATTTGCCAAGAATATTTAGAAATTTATGGCCAAACGCTAGCTTATTTTCACTTCTTAAAAAGAGCACTGGACACCCTTCGTTCTGGCTCCGCCACGGGGAAGAACACAAAGTTGACTGGAAACAACCACTAATATTTGTATTTGAATAGTCTAGCTACGTCACACTCCTTCAATACGGCCCTTTCCCTGATCATGCTTTGTGCACTGCACTGCCCTGCGTCAATACCTTCTTCATCTAATATAGAATAGCTATCTCATAGGAACATAAATGATATAAACAGGATCAATTTCTCTATGGCTTAATATGATCTAACTAGACCATTAATTTGTTGCATGATGAAAATATAATTAGAAATGACTATTCAAGATAATATAATGAGAAACATGTGCTGGTGTGAGATAGCAGGACCCATAAAATTAATCGAGATACATCTAAGCTAGCCTAGACATCACAAGATTTAAAAAAAAAAGATAGTTGAGCTCTTGGATTTATTTCTTCATAATCAAAATCACACAATAACTACACACGAAAATCAATATCTTGAAGCTCTACAGGTAATGTAACATATCCATCTTTAATAGCCATTAAATCACTTGAATTCCCTTTCAAATAATCCTCCAAGAAAGCAACCACAATTCCTCCAACAAACCTCCTCATAGGCTCTCTAGATTTACCATTCTTACACAAACAATAAGTTGCCTTACCTCTAACTCCTTTCGTCTCATCGTCTAGTATATCAACATGTCCATAATCCTTTGCTACAACATAACACACTGGCCTACAACATTCGTTGTAGAAATCGCGATGATTTACTCCATTCGGAGCACAAGCAGGAAACAGAGGATTCCTCTTTACTTCTCCTAGTCCCGAGCCAATTACCAAAACCGCCATATCTAGATTGAAAGACTGAGGAATGTATGTGAGGACGGGTGGCGTGGTCTGTATTCCTTTATCCACACCATCAACAGGATCAATGCCTATCAATGCTGAGAATTTTAGATTAGTAGTAGCATTAGCAACTTTACCAAGAGCTAGTCCAAATGCAGCTTTCCCCCCGCGACTATGGCCAGCTAACGCGAGCTTTTTCAAGTTTGGCTCAACGTGAGAGGGAAGATAATGATGTAATCCTTCAGGTAACCAGTTTGTGATTTCAGCAGTAGATTTTATTTCCTTAGTTGTATCTGCTCCTTCCACCAAATACAACTAGTAATGTATGCAAATGAAATATCGAAATGAGAGCAAAGAATCAGAATCATATGCATATTATAAACAAGTTTAATAACTTCTATACATCGACAGTGTAAAAACGCTCTTGCCACTAGTGTTTCATATTGCATAAGATAGGCAATCTGGTACAACAGGTTATCATATTTCCATATCAAACTAGTGTTTCATATTGCATAATTGCATTGAGTAACATGGCCAAAAGGGTACCAAATATATATTTTTCGTGTTTCGAATTATATTTTATTTACAGAGCTAATTGCCGATGTATTTGTCAAGCAATGCAATCTGAGGGACTTGCATCAAAATATCAGGAAATTAGTGGCAAAGGAAGAGGTATTAATATTCCAAATTATAAAGAAATCTTTCCAACTGTCCAAGCCTTGTTGGACAGAGTTACCTGATACTATTATCAGTAGATACCACTAAAATTGGTTCCACAATTATCCACACATACAAAAAAAAAATCCCAAATTATTAAGAATTCTTTCCGACTGTCCAAGCATTGTTGGACAGAGTTATCTGATATCTTTGATTGTAGGTACCAATGAAATTAGTCTGAGGTGCAAGTTAGCTCAGACTCCACGGTTATCCAAAAAAGAAGAAGAGAATATCTCTAATTATTCAGAATTATAATTCTTGTAGAACATCAATGAAATGACAACAAAAATGTGAGAAAATAACAAACCTGAGGAGCAACAACAATGAAGCCATGAGAAGAGATATGTTGGATAAGCTGAGAGTAAAAGTAATTGTAAAGAAGGTAACCATGAAGGAATAAAATTACTGGAAAATTTCCTCCTTGTGATGGAGTAGAAATCAAGAGTGGCTTTGGAGGAGGAGGAGGAAAAGAAGAATTGATGCATGATTGTGGCTCAATATTCAACAACTTAGTTGAATAATTTCCAATGTCAAAAATTGTAGTGGATGTAGTAGGGGAAGAAGAGTAAGTCATCACCATGGATGAATTTATTGTTATGTTTTTTTGTATGTATTTTAGGATCTAAAATCTACTACTTATGTTATTTTCTTGATAGCTTGGATATAAAGTTGATTATGTTGGCCCTTGTTTTGCTCCCACCTTATTAGTCACGTGTTCCCATAGTTTTTTGTGTTTTTTTTTGTACTTGGGGGAGTGGAAACAATGGGTACTAGAGTTAACTAAAGATTTGCCATAAATAAATTTGGTAAATATGTTTGACCAATATAATTTGTTATTGATTGGCAAATATATTTGGCAAACATTAAATATATAATCCAGATATATAGATATATGTGAGTGTACTTGGATACAATGTATTTAGAAAGATTATATTTAATTTTAACCCCATGTGTAGACACGTAATTTTTGACCGAACATAAGGTTTTACACCATTTTTATTCCTTAAGCATTTCTTCTAGGTTTACATTAAAGATTATATTTTTTATCGTATTTTAGTAAGTTTATTTAAAAGATTTGAAAACTACAAAAATATATTTTTTCTTTTAATTTAAATTCTAATAAATAAGCTAGTATTTCTTAATTATATTTTTAAACTAACTATTTGACTTTTCTTATATTTTATTAATTCAAAATAATTAATTAATATTTTTATTATTATAATTTTTTATAATATATATTTAATCTAAAAAAAATAACCTAAACTACCCACACTGCCCCACTACACCTACCCTTACCCCACTTACTCCTCCACTACCCCACTTCACTCCCCACTCACAATCAACATACATACACACAACACAGCAACACACCCCTATTAGTACAACCAACACACAGCAACACGAAAAAGAAGGGAAAAAAGAAAAATAGATACTACAATAGCAATACACAGACGTACAAAAACACCACCTAGACAGGGACAAGAAAAAGAAAAAGCATTCTCATCTTATATCTTTTTCCACTCACAAACAAAGATTGAGTTTGAGGTTTGTTTTCGTGATTTCAAGTTCGTGATTTCTTATTGAGATTATTTTCTTCTCGTGAATTGATTTTCACAAAAGGTATTATTTAATTTTTATTGTATAGTTTCATTTTCATGATCATATAATACTTGATTCCAATGTTATCAAGTTGCTTAAATTTTATGTGTGTTTAATTTTGACACTAATATTGAAACCTTTCCTATTTGTTTTATTCTGCGTTACCTTTCTTTTGTATCGTAGGTTACTATCAATTAAATACCTCTTGTATAAAACCAAAATTAACCCCCATGCCTGAAAGAATTATATTCTAATAGTTTGTTTAGTCAAATTAACTAAAATTAAAGATGTTTATTTTAGAAAAATTAAGAGATGAAGAGTTACACTCTTTTTTTTTATTCTTTTATTTTTAATGCCTTTTGTCATAACTTGTAAGTATACTTAAAATGTAAATGCATCTATACGAATTTGAATATGAAATAACTTTTATTTGTTTAAGATTTTAGACTTTTATTGTTTTAATAGTGTTCATTAATATGAGTAGTAAAAAAGTAATTTAATCACTAATAATACGTTTAAGCTTTCTAGCAATAGATAAATATTTGGATGTATGACCCGTTAAAATATTTGTTTCGATTAAGAATGTGTTTACACATCTTTTTCTTGAGACATTAAAAGAAACTCAAGGCTGCGGTGACACACCTTGTCCAATAATACAATTAACTTTCATTAATCTAAAGTAGAGACTTATAGATAAAAATTATTAAGTGCGATGCAAAGAAGACAGTTATGCCTCTAAATTTCAAGACCAAAATTGCAGTTACACATCTAGGTTGAGACCTATAAAAGTTCAACAGTAAAAAATGTGAGCAAATCATGGCCAGTAGTAATATATCCAAAAAAGAATTTAAGTCAAGTATAAGTTGATAAAAGCGAGTAAGCGACCATGCTAGAATCATGAGACTCGAGGGATGCCTAATACCTTTCTCTCGGTCAACAGAATTTCTTACTCGAATTTCTAGTACGCAAACCATAATAAAGAGTCATTTCTTTTTTATTAGGGATTAAAAATAAAATGTGACTTGGAACACCATAACTCAATTCCAAGTGACGACTCTGGAAAAAAAAAATCTAATCAATATTGTCACTTAAATTGGAAAAACCCTTTCGCCGTCCGAAAAAAGGATGTGACACCATGTATCTAGATGCATCAAATTCTAATAAGATTCATAATATAACAAACTAGCATATATCAAAGTAATTAACTCCTAAACTAGTGAGATTTCTATGAGTTACCCTTATATATTCTAACACTAATCTTTAACCAATTTGTAAGTTTGATGTTTTCCCAGAACTGCAAAACCATCAAGCGGATGACCCAATTTGTTGGGCCCTTCCCGTATATGTGGGCTCAATGTATTTGGGCCTAATGGGCAGTCAGAACTATTATGGAGAAAAATTCACCAATAACAAACATAACAAACAAAATAAGGCTCTATAGTTATAGTTTCGACTTTCGATAATTGCACTCCATAGCTATAGTTTCGTTTACTATGGAGGTTGCGGTTTGTATATTTCGCTTGTGAATATACAAATAGGGTAAGTATATGTAAATTATGTATTTATACATTATAAATTTTTCCAGAACTCCGTTTGTATATTTTTCTTGCCAATACACAAAAAGGGTAATTTATTATGATTTTTTCATAAATCATATACAAATAGCTAGGGTAAGCATATAAAGTTTCTGAATTTATACAATCAGGAACCAAATTATACAAATTCTGAATTTATATAAATCAAGCGAATTATACAAATCAGGCGAATAACAAGAATTAAGAAAACTGTAGCCGTGAATTACAATTTTCATAAACTATTACTATAGTACCTAATATAGGCTAAATATTTACTACTCTACATAATTTTCCTATTTTATTAGTATTTCATAATGAGGTGATAAAGATTTGTTAAAAACACCTAAATTTGACGGTATACTAAATTTAAGAAAGAATGAGATTGATTTCGAGTGAAAAAAATTTATAGCTGAAATCAACGTAGCAAAACTCAAGTATTTATATTGCGAATATGAGTAAATATATGTAACACAATTTTTATAAATAAATATACATGATATATAAAAGATACATTAATATACATGGATGATTTATACGGATATAATCCAATCGAAACGAAGCACAATTGGTTAAAGATAATAAATCATAACAACCATTCGATATTTTCATTATTAGAACACAAAATTTGAAAATTTGAACGTACTATCTTCCATGTTACCGCCAACCGCAGAATAATCATATATGCATGCAAAATTAATTCCCAACCTCTCATTTCCAATTTTTTTAATAACAATTACAAAAAGAAAGTAAAAAAGAAGTCCAAGAATAATTTTTGCTCTCATTAAAATCTTTCTTCTTCTTCTTCCTCCATATTTCATCTAAATCCAACATCTTCTTCACATTCAAAAACAATTGTTATCTGCGTCAAAATAACACCATTATCCCCATATCATTTCATCCCCTTTTCGGGATTGATCTGATATCTGATTAAGCACATTTTCTCTACCACCCCTAGAGGTAAATTTATAATTTAAAGATGTAATTACAACATTTGATATAAAATAGAAGGGTACAATAGATGTTCTTAAATTTTGTGAAATTGAATAATTTTAGCTTTCGTTTTGTTATATGAAAATTTGAGTTTTTAAGGTTGCTATTTTAGGAATTCAAAATTATGTTTAGACGTACAATATAATTACTTTTTTAAAAAAAAAATGAAGTCTTGTAAGCGCAAGTCTCAAAAACTGGTCTGAGTTAATTTTTTGAAAACTTGAAAATTAGATTTTCAAAATCTATTCAAATTTTATGATTAAAAAAATATTTAATACTAAATCTATTCAATTTTCATGAATTATGACCAAATATATATTTAAAAATAAATTTGATTTATGACCAAATACAAACTTAATTTTCCTTATTTATGTTTCTTTCTTTGTGAATAGAACAATATTTTCGACTATTTTTTTTATTTTCTTTTCCTACATACTATATATAATTCAAGACTCTATTCCTCCTATAATAAATTCAAATTTTATTTTTGATCAGATATCTCGAGAAGCAAAACGTGACAAGATGTTCAAGCAAGGTGGTGCGGACATTGAGTCCGGTAACAAGGGTGGCGTTAATGGCGGTCAAATATATCCGGGGCAGATGGAGGATCCTCAGATGAGATGGGCATTTATCAGAAAAGTTTATTCTATAGTTTGTACACAACTTTTTTTTACCGCCGTGATCGCCACCGTCATGTTCTTCACTCCGGCCGTCAAACATTACATGAGAACCATTCTTGGCAGAGTCACCGTCATTGTTCTTCTTGTCATTGCTTTTATACGTAAAACACTCTTACCTTATTCTCGTTTATTGTTCTATCTGACTCAAATTATTTATCGTGTTTATTTTATATATATTTTTTTTAGAAACGTTAATTATGAGGAGGTGGGGGTGGGGGTGGGGGGCTGATTATTTATTTTTATTTATAACTTGAGATATAATATTTGTTCGCTGAATATTTACTTTAGTTTTTTATTTTGACAATCAACACGCTAGTTATATTAATGCATAAAAAGGTTCAAATTGTTAAAAGATGTGATAGCATCACTTACAATTCATCTACGGAAAGTGGAAAGCCAAACAACTTTGCGTACTAACTAAATAGAAATTTTTGTTGTCCTACTAAATTTCAAGACCTTGGAATATGCATCACATTGACCACTTCAAAGCAATTCATAAGGTTCCAAATGTCTTCACAAGTAGTCTCTATATCCCATGAGACTATAGTTCTTTGTAGTACCGTATCCATCACATTTTTTGCATCTGATAAGATTTGCACCTTTGTCCATCTCTTTTCTCTAGCATTCTCCAGCGCCATACGAATTGCAATTGCTTCAACAGTGATGGCTTTTCCAACATATTGAATTGGGGTACCAAAGACATGAAGCAGGTTACCATAACATATTGTTTGTGATAGAGTAGAACTCTTTTAATGTACCTAAATGTTATTTAAATTTTATAGTTTTAAATATGTTATATGAGGTATTAGTATTACGGTAAAAGAATGACCTATTAACATAGAAAATAACGTTTTTTTTTCTGAACCAAATCAAGAAAGAAAGCAATATATATAAATTGAAACTAATGAAGTATAAAACAAAGTTAGACAAATGCAATTCAAAGTTCATGATTTAATTCAAATGTTATACTAATCATTTTGATTTATTTTATTTTTGTTATAAAATTTGCAGTTATCTTCTTGATGGGTCGCTATGGAAAAAAACATCCATGGAACTATCTTCTTATGGGAGTCTTCACCTTGTGTCTAGCATGTGTTGTTGGAGCAGCCTGCGCTTTAAGAGCCGGTAATATTTTCTAAATCTGCTATAATACGTTAAATTACATTCACAGTATGAAAAATCTCGTTAGGATATATTTTTATGTAAATCTTATGTCATTTCTTTAAGTATATTTCTTGAGTCAAAGGTCTAACGTAAAAACAATATATTTATTTTCGTAAGGTAAAGTAAAGTTGTGTATGCCATCATCCTTGGATTGAATATATTATTGTTGTATTTCTTTAATTATATATTTTGGACAACAATATTATTAATTGATTGTCGCATAAAATGCATAATGTGAAAATTTTATTACGCAAATACACAATAAATCTACATTCATATTTATTTTTCTTTTGCGTTTTCACCCGATGTTATGTACCTGTTTTGGAGTCTGATTAATCCATGGATTGTTCAGAAGTCTCATTTTAAAGGGTAAAGCATTACCAAACAAAAGTGACCCGTTCGCAATGCTTAAACGTGTAACATTTGGTTAAGGATGGAGGGGTATTAGTATTACTGCCCCATCACACCTTTGGTGGTTGCTTTTTTATAACCATTAGAAGTACTCAAATTATTTCATATAAATATTACAAGGAGATTAGTCTTTGATGAAAATGTAAATATTTTTTTGGTAAATATGCTAGTAGCATAAGTGAAAAATAGATATGAATATTAACTTTACGCAAAAAAAAAAAAGAATAATTGAGACTGACAATTAGATATGAATAATGATTTTGAGATTTTCACCTCATACGACCCGTTACATCTTTCGAATTCATTGGATCTTTTACAACCCTATTACATCTTTCGAATTCATTGAATCCTTTTACGCGTTCGATTATGAAACCCATCATGTATGTAATGTTTTTGTTTATTTATTTACAGGGGAAACTATCTTGATTGCTGCTGGGCTAACAGTTCTTATAACTGTTAGCCTTACCTTATACACATTTTGGGCTGCAAGTAGAGGCAAAGACTTCAGCTTTTTGGGCCCATTCTTATTTTGTGCCTCAATAGTCCTATTTATGTTTATTCTAATGCAGGTACGTATACGTATATATACACGTATGTATATGTTTGTTCGTATACATATATTTTCATTCCTTTTTTTCCCCTAACATATTTTTTTCCCCAAAATGCAACAGTTTATTCTTGATCTAGGACGTGAAGCACGAGTGGTATATAGTTGTCTGGCAGCATTACTATTCTCAGCATATCTAGTATACGACACGAATAACTTAATCAGGAACTTCACGTACGATGAATATGTCATTGCAGCAATTTGCCTTTTCGGAGACATCGTTAACCTCTTCTTAGCTCTTCTTGGAATCTCTGGTGAATAAAAATAATTACTCCAATTTGGTTGGAAAAAATATGTTTTTGAGAGAATATTTGTTATAATTTTCTTGTGTATAGAATTTTATAATTTTTCTATTTAGCAAACTGGAAGATATCCTATGGTCTGAGATTTATCCTTACCATATGTGGCTCTTCTTCTTTTTTTCAATTGGTAACTTGATTGCACTTTTCTTTTTCTTTAAGTTAATAATTTAAATGTTGAAGTAGAATCAAAAAGAGAAGGCATGTAGCATGCGTGTGTATACTCGTACAACTTTATATAAATTTAATTGGCTATTTGTACACATTCAAAACTGCATGACATAGAATATAAATATCAGTCAAGGCCAAATTGAACATATTTATATATTATGCCAAGAGAAAATATTGAAAAGGTCACGTGGTATGAAAAAGAGGACCATCTCCTTAATATGGCTTGAGCAATTCTCCCCTTATTAACTATCTTTTACATTATATTTGGCCAAAAATTATTTCTTTGTATGATATAAGAGACTCTTCATAATTATTAGCTAACTTTTAGGTTATATTAGGCCAATATTTATTTCTTTGTATGGTACAAGAGACTACATCCTAATTCTTTTTTACTAATGGTAGATGTTCGACCCAAAACATGAGGCGAGATATTGAAGAGTGTTGTATCAAATGTAAAAGGAAAAAGTTATATTTCATCAAATAATATAGCTTGAGCAATTCTTCTTTCATAAGTTAATTTTTAGAATTGAGTTAAAGCCAAGATATATCTCTTATACGGAGAATAAAAAATATTATTCTTACTAAAGATGTGCCTCCAAATGGAAACAAAAGAAATTACTATAGATCAAGACAAAATCAAAGTGTATCTATCTAAAAAGAAACCTTGATGTGAGCTTCAATAACAAACAAAGGTATAAAAGCTTAAGTCCAAATATTTAATTAAGTGCCATAAAATCACAGACAAGTCTTTATATCCCACTATATTATACTCAAATATTGGATCTTTTTTTCTCTTTTTGACTGTGCCACAGTCCAAGATACCACTTTCCTTTTCCCCACAAAATATATATAAAGGAATAAAGGACATTGATCACATGGTTTTCCATCTTTTCTTTATTTCACTTTACTTTATCCTTAACAAAATGAAATACAACAAAGACCATAACATAAGCTCAAAATAATATTCTTCAAAAGTAAAATAAGGAGGACCCCATTTGGATAACATATACTTTCAATTTCATTTTTACAATAGAAATACTTCCACAAGTAAAAAAAACAAAGAACACCCCATCCAATATCATAGCATTTTGTTAGTCTAAAATCCCATCAAAAGAGGCAAAAAACATAAACCCCTTACTAAATCAAACTTACTCATCATGCAAGTTTCTACACTTGGAAAAACACAACTTCAAAATTTATGTCTACTATTTTTTTCTGCAGCAATACTTAGCAACCTTGAAACACCTTGAGTCCATAGATCATACTCTCTCTGATCTCTACATTCGAACTCAACGACCCCTCGTAGAACAGTCTTCAATGCGAAGTATTTGAAGTTGTCACTACCCGGAAGCAAGTGGCGCCCTGGCCAAGCCGGAATATCTTTCATGACTTCCAGCACCAAATCTACAAAAAAAAATCAAAAAGGAAAAGGCTAAAGAACACTACACTGCACACTATTATGATAAAGATGACAACTTTATCAATCTTTTTTCATTGATCAAAGTTGTGGAATTTGTTGCTTTCTCAAATCCCCAAAAATAGAAGGAAAGACCCACAATCCAATTGTGTTCACATCATGAGAAAGAGGAAGAAAGACAAAAAGCAAAGCAAAAACTTACTCTTTTTCTTTTTTGTTATGGTCCCAGCAACATGCCTACTCTTCATTTTTAGCATCACCTGCAAAAAAAGAAACCTCCAAGTTAAAAATCAGCAGTAAGAAAGTAGATTCTTTTGTTTCGATTAGACGATTATGCGATAACTTTAACTTTTCATCACATCAATTTTCAGGAAGAAGTTTCTACTGTGATCATAGAATAATTGTCACAAAGAAAACTATTTGATCTTAAAAGACTATTTATTATACAATTATTGAAAAAGGATGCCTTACCTGTCCTGTCCTGTTTATATATACAGATACTATCTTCCAATGCAGGTCACCTGCAATAAGCATTACACAAAGAACTATTAAAAACGGAAAAAAAGACGAAACTCCATAGCTTAAGAATGATTAATTAGTATATTCAAGAGATTGAATTTATACCTTTGCGTGTACGTTTGAGGAGCTCACCACCCCGTGCGAGTAATTCCCTGCTGCAAATTCCAAGAAAATTCTCTTCGGGGATTAACTCGCCACTTGAACTACCATTGCTACCACCACCATTGCCACTACCCATCCCTTTATCAACAGGAATTACTGCTGCTATGTTCCATACTTCCTTCAACGTTCTAGCCTTTAATGTAGCCGCACCACGTAGAGCTACACAACAATACTCATAAATTAAGGAATGTGTATATATATATATATATATATAACACAAATCAAACCCACCACCTACCACAGACGTAAGTATTATACGAACAGCACAATATTATTAACATAATTGAGAAATTTAGAAGTGTACCAGTAGCTGCAGCTGCAGTTAATGTCATGATATCCCCTGCTGATCGAACGTTCACAGCAGAACTAACAACCGATGCAAGATGTTCGCGCTCAGCTCCCATAGCCTCGGCAGCTTCAACACACTGAGCTGCCACCAAGGTAGCAGCAGAGGCCACAGCCATATCAGTTTTCGCCATCTGCTCATCCTTTCCGCTACCAGATGAAGCTGCAGTAGCCGCAGCTATAGCAGCAACAGCAGCAGCAACTCCTGCAACCGACACAGCAGCATGAAGCTGTGCATTATGTGCCCTCATCTCCTCTTTCTTCTTCTCCTTCCTATCCTTCAACCACCTACCCACCGTCCTCCCTCCTCCACCACCGCCACCAGTAACAGCCGAGCTAGTAGCAGTAGCACTACTCCTATACTGGTTATTAACCGGCACATTGTTTACACGACAGTACTGAAGACAACAAAACTATGTGTCAGCATCCATTGAAACAGTCTCACCACACTATTTCAGCAAAAAATAATGCCAGTAAAGATTACCTATACATTCTGCAAGGTACTTAATTAACAGCAAACATTTATGAACCAAACACCTTCATGACAGCATTAAATCTCAAATTGATTAAAAACCTCACCAGAAAATTGGACCATTTTTTCTTGGCTCTCAAACAAGTACCCCTCCCCCACCACCATA
Source organism: Solanum bukasovii (assembly GCA_029582585.1). Taxonomy (NCBI): domain Eukaryota; kingdom Viridiplantae; phylum Streptophyta; class Magnoliopsida; order Solanales; family Solanaceae; genus Solanum; species Solanum bukasovii. Next base: position 18,677 of record JAJOOI010010532.1, on the reverse strand, counting down.
ACTCCCAACAAGAATGAATTTTTTTAATAGTAACCCAATATTGGCATCCAAAGCAAAGGACAATCTGGTAATTTACACATTCAGTACTATCACTAAAACTATGGAGGTACCAAAATCTTCTCAGTACTAAACAGAGAAGATCACAGTGAATACTGAATACTCTGTCCTTTCTCCCACAGCCCATCATGTACAGATGAATTTCTCATACTAGTGAAAAAAGAATTACTTCTTTCAGATATCAATCAAACAAATACTATCATAGAAGTCAATATATAATTCTTGAAATTACAAAACTAGATTAAAAAAAGGGCAAATCTTACTAAACAAGTGATCCAAGACTATTCTTTTGTTCACAAAGCAAAGAAAGCATCAATTTGGTACAGAGTTTGTAGAGGTATTGGTTAAAGAGAAAGCTGATATATTGTCTCTCTCAAGTCTGAAACTTCAGAAACTCGTGCTTTGTATCAGAAAAACTTGCAATGGAGAAAAAAAGAAGCAACATCTGAGTCATATGTTAAGAGAAAAACAAAGAACACAAACCTTAGAATCGTCCATTTCAGAAGGAGAAACAGGGGGACTGTCTGTAAGAGAGCCACCATTTAAAGGTCCACTACTGTGAGAGAGCCGTCCAGATGTGCGTGGTGAAACATCCTGCTGTACACCACAAATATAAAAATCAATCAATAAAATAATAGATAGTACTAAAAACTATAGAAAAATGGGATCATTAAGGATTTGAAAATTACAGAACCCCAGAAACAAAGAGACAAATAATTAATTTTTTTCTTATAACAGAGGAAATGGAGAGAATGATTGTTGGTGGATTATAAATTATTAAATTAATCAAAGCAAAACCCAGAGAGAGTAAAACCAGTAATAGCTCTGAAAAAGCAAAAAATAAATTAAATACACTTGTTGATGTTTTCAAGAAATCATAAAGTAACAGTTGTGTCACCATTAATGTCCCCCAAACTCAGCTCCTACCAAGAAGCTCTTGGTTTTCCCATAAATCCAAAAAATAGTAAAACCCACCAAAAAAATCCAAAAATAAAAAATGGGTTTCACTTGAAAACAGAAATAAACAAACAAAAAAAGTCAAATTCCCAAATTCCTCTGTTTTTTTTTTAAAAAAAAAACAGAGCAGTGAAAAGAGGTACTTACAGAAACAGACATAATGCGTTCCATAATAAGCTGAGAAGTTTCAGAAGAAGCAAAAGAAAAAGGGTTGCCGGAAACAATGGCGGAATCATCTAACTCGGCTGCAATATCCTCCGGTATAGTACCACTACCACTCCCAATATAAGAAGGGGTACCACTAAATAGTGATTTAGGTAAAACTTGAGGAGGAGCTAAAGCTTTAGAGACTTCAAAAGCAGAGAGACTCCATGAACGAGATAGAAATTCCATAGGTTCTTTGGGTGTCTCCGGCGGCGGTGGCCGGTACATTGGCTGAACTTGGTCCATTTTTACCGGTGAAAAATTTAAAAGATTGTAAAAAAGTGAAAGAGGAATGGAAGTAGAAGTTGTTAGTAATGGAGAGTTGTTTTTTGATGCTTTATAGATCAAAGGAATGAGAAAGTGAATGTTGTACAGTGTCTCTATGTGTGTGTGTGAGAGAGAGAAAGAGAGAGGAAGAAGAAAGACAAAAAGTGCAGCTGAATTGTCAGTGATATATTTTACATTTAGAATTTGGTCAATAAATATAACTAATCCAGATATTAATTTTTTTATATCTAGGACTAATTTTAACAAATTACAATAATTAGTAGTGATAGATTTAAGATATAGGCAAATTTGAAGAATAATATATTTAGTATTTAGTGTAATTTCACAAGTGAACATTAAATAGGTAAATTTTATTTTATCTTAATAAAAAGACTATTTCTGATGGTTATTTGACTCAAAATAATACATAATTGAAAAAAATGTAAATAAAATAGTACGTAGCTACTAAATAGAATTTACTAATTTTAAGTATAAAACGAGAAGGTAAATCAATAATAAGTACTTTTTTTATTTTTTATTTAAAGATTTTAAATTTGAATTTTTTAGGATAGAAAGTCATTTTTGTTAGAAAATGTTTTATTTTTAAACATAGGACTTTTTTACGCAAATTTAAATTTAATCAAATTTCAATACGAATAACAGACATCAAGTGAAAAATAAAAAATAAAAAACGAGATAGTGAGACTTTCACCTAGCTTTTCCACAATACTACAAAACTTTGTTGTCTACTATTTTTTTATCCTAATTTTTAACCTTCATTATTTTATATTTATTCAAAAGTAAGTTGACGATTTAACATATTATGTCTCTGTTGTCTTCCCATTCTCAAATCTTCTTACGTCTATCTCTACTTCTTCTAAAATCAATTATAGTCAAATTATTATACCATTTTACTAGTGTTTTTGCACACTTTCTCTTTATATGTACGAACCATCTAAACTTTTCTCTTCTTATTCGCCGTGGAGTCTTCTTCCACGTTTTTCTATAGTACTTCATTCCTAATATTTATCATATAAAATATGCTCCCACATCTATTTAAACATCTCATCATCTAAACATGTGCATTTATTAAAAGATTAGCGTTCTGCCTCTTACATTAGTGTAGGCCTGATCAACGATATGCAAAACTTACTCTTAAGTCTTGATGAAATATTCTTATCATGATATACTCTGGTCGTGAGCCTCTATTTCACCTACTCTACTCTAATACGATTAATGAATAATCGATCCAAAAAATCTTAAACTTTCCTAATTGGATATTAGTAGCTAAAGGCCTTAAGTAATATCGAGGCAACCATAAAAATCTAAAGGCCTTAAGTTAATTAAAAAGAGGACTAAACAAGGTACTTAAAATGCAAATTGATCATGTAATGAAGAAGAATATGAAAATGATCGATAGACAAATAATACCTAAAAAAAAAGAATTTTTCAAACATCTTAATTTATAATTTAAGAAAAATGGAAAGATTGATGATAAAAAAATGTTTTCATCCGTTTCAAATACATCCTTAGCCTTGTACAAAGAATTAAACCTTGCTATATTTTATCTCTCTCTTATATTGATTAAAAAATATAACACAATATCTATTCTGTTAATAGTAGAGGTGTGCATTCGGTTTGGTTTTGTACTATTCGATTTGGGTTTTTCGGTTTTTGGTTCTGAAGAAGTGTAACCCAATCCGAATCAAAATAAATTTGGTTTGGGTTGGTTTTTCTCTTTTTATTTTGGATTTTTTCGGTTCGGTTAATCGGCTATGTCAATAATTAGAAATATAACAAAGTTATATTTGCAATTTGAAATAAATAATATATATATATAATTCGGTTTTTTTAGTTTTTTCGGTTTTCGGTTTTCATTTTTCTAAATCCGAAACCAAACCAAAAATACAAAAAACCAATCCAAATTAGAATTTGATTTGGTTTTTTGGTTTAATCCAAATAGTGCACATCCCTAGTTAATAGTTAATTGAATATGACGTATAATGGGATTTCATTAGAGATTTGATAGTGAAAATACATGAAACCTTAGTTTTTAAAGTATTTGAAGATTTAGGTATGGACAAATAATTTAAAGCTCATAACACTAATTAAGTAGGAGAATTCGTGTTTAAGTCATAAGTATGTAGTGGATTAGGAATATGGCTAAATAAACACATAAAACTATATAAATTACCGGATTTTTATCCATTAATCTTAATGGGTAATATTAGTTTAGGTTTGATTTTTATATTATAGCTTGTAAATGTCAAGAAGACGATTGTGATTTGTGATAGTAGTTTTGATTTTTCTTTTAAGCTTTCTTTGTCATATATGATGACCAAGCTAATATAATATTATTTCTTTTTAAAAAGAAAAGTCAACCACCTCTTAGTCCTCAGGCAAATCCGATTAAAAAATATGTTGCGTTTTAACAAGTAAAAATAAATTGTTTTGGCCTCTTCTTATTTAGTTTGACACAATGTTTTAAAAGGCAGCGGCGTAAGGCGAGATGTTTTATACAGTACGACGGAGCGAGACGTAAGCACCAAGATACGGAGAGTAAGTCACATGGATCTACGGGGCATAGTCTCATGTATATTCAATTTTATAGTTTTATTACTAATAAAATAAGCAAAAGTAAACCTTTTAATGATTTTACAAATAAATTTTATAAATAACCTATAATATATAGAAATTATATTATGATTTTTATTTGAGATAAGTATTAATAATCAATAATGAAGCAAAAAAAAGTATTATAATTACTATTTGAGCAATATCATTACACCAATAATAAAAAAATATGATTTAAAGCAAAAAACGTTAAAAAAATAAATTAAAAACACCTGGACCTACGTAATTACGCCCAGGACTTACGTTTTTACGCTTGAGGCTTACGCCTCAAACTTTAGAACCTACGCCTTATGCATCCATGTCTTTAATTTACGCTCCGGAGCGTTTTTGGTACTCCCCGCCCCGAGACTTTTCCCAAAAACGTTTTTGAAAACACTACTCTCAATTATCTTATCTCTATAGATTAAAAAATTATGAAGTATCATTCATTTATTCAAAAATAAAAATGGTCAACAATGTTAACTAAATATTTTAAGGCATAATTTGTCGTAGGCGAGCCCAGAGCGTTGGGCGTGCTTAGAGCATAAGTCTTATAGAACTAAGCCTCACACTTGAGTCTCGGGGAGTTTTGCTAGAGTCCCACCCCAGGGCGAGTCCCAACAAAGTTTTTCAAAACACTGATTTGACATAACAAAATTTTAGCTTACTAAGCACGTGATTTTAAATAAGTGAGTCCATCGGATATTTGATTATATGGTAGAATGTTGATAATTAATAGTTGTATTATTACCTTGCTTATTTTTTCATCCTAGCAGTCTGTATTATTATCGAAGTCAAAAGGGAATTTTTTTTTCAAAAGGGCACATCAAATTTATTTAAAACCAAAATGGCAAAATTGCTCATGACGAAGCGATTTCTCTCTGACACAATATTGACGCTGATACATGTGAATGTTTGAGTTACGATTAAAAATAAAATAAAAATTGGAGGGAAAATTTCGCTGCAGGGATTTTCAAAATTTTTATAAATAAAAACGCTTCCAAGGCAACCATTTTCAAAAGATTTAAAAAAAAAAAAAAAAACGCTCCCAAGACAGCCATTTTCAAAGAAATTTTTTTATAATAAAAACGCTCCCAAGGTATTAAGATTTTTTATTTATTTTATTGAAAATCGCTACCAAGGCAGTGTTTTCGTTTTTATTAAAAAAAATCACTGCCTTGACAGCGTTTTTATTAAAAAATCGCTGACAAGGCAGCGAAATTCCCCCTCCAATTTTATTTTTTAATTGTAACTCAAACATTCACATGTAACTGCATCAATATTGTGTCAGAGGGAAATTGCTTCGTCAGGAGCGATTTTGCCCTTTTGGTTAAAAAAAATTGTTATGCCCTTTTGGAATTTTTGGTAAAAAAAATTTCCCTTCTAACTCTGAACTCATTATTTTCTGTACTTTGATTATAGCTATAGTTCCTTTTTAAAAAAAAATTATCCTGTCTTGTTTAATATTTTACTTTAGTTTTTTCATTTTTATTATTTTCTTGAATTGAGACTCTATCCGAAATAGATCTTCTTCTCTCAAGAAAAGGATAAAACCTACGTATACATTATTCATTCCAAGCTCTTTATTATTGTTATTATTATTATTATTATCATTATTATTGTTATGGTTGTACATTAGAAATTTACTTAACCACAATCAAAACGAATATTTAATATGCCACTGGGACCTAGTGTTTAATGTATTTGAGGTCTACGTCTCCTTAATTGATTCAAAAATTTTAATTTTTAGGAATTTAATTGGCTTGCGAATTTTTATTTTTTTTTTCTCTTATGTTTTAATTCTTTAGATAGGAAGAGTGATGTGACACTCAATATTGAATATCCGCCAATGTGGACTCCAAACACCAAATAGAAAATAATAAAAAAAGACGTTATATTGATAACGTTAATTGATTCCGTTTGAACTAAACTAGAGTCTTGAATTGCTATTGGGAAATGCTTATTCAATACTTTCTAACCTGACTCTCTCATCACGTGTCATTATACTATTCGTCCACTTAGATAGGATCGGTTCAACCCTATAAATTTGTATCAATGAAATTTGCATTGTATACGCATTTTTAAGCTCATGTGGTATTATTTTAAAGAATAAAATCGTTAAAAATATTATGTCAATCAGTGGCGGCTCAAGTTAATTAGTTGCCTAAAATTAAATATAAATCGGGGCCTAGTTTTTTTTTCCTTTTTGAAATCCAAAGTTATTTATTTGTTTTAATGAAAAACTTTAATTTTTTTCCACGGCCATAAACTCTCTCTCTATATATATATAATACCAAAGTATTTTTTAATCTCATGGTATTAAACATGCCATGTGGAAGTTAAATTTAAAAATTGACAAAAAAGAAAGAAACATCCTTTAATGTTTCAAAATGAACTCAAAGAAAGACAAAATATAATTTATTTTTTGTTAAAATTAAAAATACTTATAATAATTCTATTATTACTAAAAAAAATGAGACCCTTAAATTTGGGGGTGTAAGACGGATGCCTCATTTTTAAAGGTATTGAACTGCCCCTGATGTTAATAATGCAAATAATATGTTATGTTGTGACAAGTGAGAAAGGTCAATATTGGCTTTAAATTAAGGGATAATTATGCAGTATAACAAACATTTAACCTATATTAGTTCTTATATCTATAATTTAAGAAAATTGTAATTCGTGGCTACACTTTTCTCAATTCTTGTTATTAGTCTAATTTGTATAATTCACCTGATTTTATAAATCCGGAATTTTGTTTATGCATACCCTAACTATTTGTATACGATTTATGAATATATAATAATAAATTATCTTGTTTTATATTGACAAGTGAATTATACAAACGAAATTCTGAAAAAGTTCATAAAATGTATAAATACAGAATATGTATATGCTTGCCCTATTTATATATTCACAAGTGAAATATACAAACAAATAGAAATATACAAACCGCAACCTTCATAGCAATTATTAAAATTATAGCTATAAAACGTAACTATTAAAAATATAGCTATAGACCCTTATTATGTCTATTATGTTTGTTATTTCTAAAATTTTCTCATAAATTAAACCTTAAACCTCTATTATATAAATGAATTAAATACAACCACTAGACTCTAATTAATTTTTCGAATAACTCAAGTAGTACTTATTATCTATATAATCCCTATTTCATCTTGTGACACTTCACCTATTTTTTACTAATTCATCTAGACCTATTAACTTATAATTATATCATACGTACAATAATTTGAGTACACATCAACCAAACCGTCATAGTTGTTCTTATCAAAATTATTAAGTTAATATATAATAAGGTTTCTTCCTTGAATTTTCTTGCTAAATAAACAAAAAAAATTGAGTAGTGAAATGATAGAAGCTGTCTATATTATATTAAAAACCCCACACGGAGATGAACCACAAACCTAATGAACTGTGACACATCTGGAAAATTAAATGAATGGGCCCTAATTTAGCCATACCAAGAGGACTCTTCAACAATTCCTTATGTATATGTGACCTTAATTTTATATTTTGTCATATACTATTTCATAAATATGCCAATTGTACGGTATAGTAGGGTGCACCTACACTTGGAAAGTATAGTAGACGTGAAGATGTTTTTGGCACTAGGTGCTAATGGGACATCTCCTGCCATTTTGTTAGGATTAAAATTCCCTTTAGGATTGGAATTCCTTTCTGGACATGTATCTAAGTGTTCACATAATAACATGAATTCATTCATGTTTTCAGCTTGCTCTGTGTAGAGCTGATTTATCTCGTACTCGGTACTGCATTTTTCTTGCTTGTTCGGACAAGCTGGCCAATTCGTCTCGGATGTTGAACAATTTGTGGCTTTTGTCGTCAATGGACTGTTCCACCTATAATCAGAAGTTGAATCAGGTTTTGAAGCTGATAGATTTCGAATCGAATTAATGTATTTTTTTTATATGAATAGCTGTCTTGAAAGATCCAATGCCTAACTACTATTAATCACTCCGTATTCTGAAAAATACTACATTAAATGTAAGGGAAGATTTTAGAATTTTTCAAGAATTAAAATTGAATGAATAAATGTTGTTTTATCCAAAAATTGATAGAGTGGTAGGGGTCAATGATTGGGAAGTGATAACCTCCAAAGGTAATATAAATGTTATGCATATATATGTATAATTAATTTTGGTACATCAAGACGTGTATGGTCTCCATCATTTCATATGTCTAACTGGTCAATATGCAATTACTTCTCTTTGCTCTAACATCACTCTCATTTTTATTTTGGAAAATAAAACAAACGAAGATGAGATCTCCAATCCAAATGATACGAAGTGCTATCTTATCATGGTTATATAAATTAATATATAGAAGAGCAGTTTGGTGCACTAAGTTTTTACTACGCACAAGGTTCGAAGAATGGTCAGACCACATGTTTAATGAGGGAAATATTTGCACTAATATATCTCATCCGTTCAAGTTTTGATGAACAGAGATAGAGTCAGGATTTGAAATTATGAGTTTTGGATTCTAACCCTTTTTAAGTTATTGGGTTCATAGTAATAATTTGTATGCATTCAAATGAATTTTGAAGATAAATATAAGAATTTAACCAAAATTATTGCGTTCGGTCGAATTCTTAGCCGATATGTTAGCTCTTTCTCTATAGATGTATAGAATTATTCGATACATGTGCTGGTAGAAGGTAGCATATATCTCATTGAATAAGTTCATAATTCAGAAGCAACGTAACCAAAATACCATATTTATGAGGAAAGAAAACGTATCAATATAAAATATGTTTATATTCAATTTTATGACTTTATTGTTATGATTAAAAAAAGGTGGAAGAGGACATTTTTTGTAGGGAAACCTTGTAGTTGAAAGAAGACCTATTTCTTGAATCTTTCTTAGTTCTCAAATTATTGTCTATATCAAGATTAATAGCTTCGGCGGCTTTGGTGACTTAGATTTGAATTTAGTAATATATATTATTAGTATGATATGAATAAAATGAGAAATATAGCTGGTCCATTGTCGTTTTCTCTTTTATTATTTTTCTTTCAAATAGTCAAAATCGATTATATTTCCATTGTGTTATTATGACATTCAAAGAATCATACATAAATATGCTATGTAATGTTTAACTAACTGATTGGTTTGCTTCTCCTATGATATTCGAAATTTACTTATTTGATTTATTTCGCACTTTGCAAACTTCAATATAAAAGAAAAACACTTCCTACTAAGGGTGTGGACGTGTGTTCGGTAGGAAGGAAATTATTTTCCTAGAAAAAAATTTGATGTCTAACTTAATTTCTCATGTTTGGTTGGTGAGTAGAAAATATTTTTTGGATTTTTTTTAGTGTTTGGTTGGAGAATGAAAAAATATAATCCAGATTTTTTTTTATTTTTTTGGTTAACGAGTAGAAAATAATTTCTGATTCGAAAACAATCTCGATAATCGATCCATGACAAATTTGACTAAAACATGACCCCGATGATCGATTTGGAATCCGACCTTGAGATCTTACCTAAGAATTGACCTGAAATTTTGATCCGAGACACGACATTTAAAGTAAGACCCAACTCCGTCACTCGAACCTAGACACGACCACGACAATTGATCTAGAATTCAATCCCAACATTTGACCGAAGACCTGACCTCCGACTCTCGATCCTAACCCCAATACCAATACCCCAAAAATATTTTTCGAAACAAACTTTTAATTGTTTTTTTTAGGGGAGGGGGGTTGGTGTGGTGGGGGCTGATAGGGGTGGGGAAAAAAGAAGGAAAGTTTTAGAATTTGAAATATTTTTTAAACACAAATATTTTTTTTTTAAAATGGGGGTGGTGGGGTAGGGGCCTGATAGCGGAGTCGGGCCGGGGGGGTAGGAATGAGGGGCTGGTAGGAGGGTCGAGGTAGGGGGGCTTTCTTTAAGTTTAAACTTGAGAAGAAGCAAATAAGGTACATTTTAATTTTTATGATGAATAATTAAGATGCGCATAAATTGACTCGGATACTATATTATTGTCACACTCTTGACCCTTGCAGGGATATAAAATATAAATGCTATGTAACATATAACTAACTGATAGTTCCTTCCTTTTACTTTTTTTTTTTCCTTTTGGTTCAGATAATGGTTAATTAAAAAAAATTTGAAAGATTTTAGTTAAATTTTCGTTTCTTTAATTTGATTGGGATATTCCAGAAACATTCTTATAAGTGTGCCATTATGGTTGGGTTTGTATTTAACTGAAGTTTTGATGGGGGCAGGGCTATATAATTATAAGAATTTCCTTAATCCAATAATTAAAGCAAATGATGGTCGTTTTATTTAGCTATGTTTAATTCTTATCATTGGATTATAAATACATACTTTTTTTCACTAAAGAAAACAATTTTGTTGGTGCAAAAATTGGAATAATCATTAGGATCAACAAGATTCTTATCTGCTTTTTCCTTTTCCATTTTCCCCTTTAACTAAATAATTTTAATAAAATTCAATCCAAAATGGAAGATGTTACCTTGAATTTCTTATTAGAAATCACCATACGATTTACGAATATGTTTAAGTTGTTTTTTTAAACAAAGTGATATCAAGAATTATCATAAATTTAAATTTACACCGTATATGATCTATTTTATATTATAAGATTCTTTAAACTACGAAGAGAAGAATTGTATATTCAATCTGTTAATAATATTGGTCAAATATATCGATGAATTCTTGATTTCTAAAGTGTAAACTCAATATCTTCCATTTTTTGACGTGCATAAATAAAAAATTAAATTTGCATAAAATAAAACAAACAACTCACATATCTTATATAACATAATACATATAAAATACAAATTATCATATAAGACATCACGCTTAATAAAACACATGAGTAGTAATATTTGAAGTGGCCCTAAGAGTGAAACATAGGAGTAGTGAAACACAGGAAAGTCACACGCTTGTGTCGGAATTGTTGAGAATCGAAAACTTAGTTGTTGTTTTTTTTTTTGCCCACCTCACACCCCTACATGACATTTTTTTATTCTCATCCATAACTCCTCCCTAATCATACACTCCACCACTCTGTTCAATTTTGTAAACAGACGTTTGGACAGTCGATATGAAATTATAATATGAAATTAATATTTGAATATGTGATTTAGAATTATGATTTTAAATTCTTTAGAAAAATGTGATTTAGATTTTCAAATTATAAAAATATTTAAATGATAACCTAAAATGAAATGTTTGGATAATCGACTATCTAAATACACAAGTAAAAATTAACTTAGAAATGTTAGGGGTGGGGAAAGGAAAATCAGAGAGGAGATTATAATATGAGGAATCGAACTTTCAGTAATAAAATAGAAGTTCGAATAACTAATCAATTAAGCTATTAAAATTCCATACGTACCGGTATTGAAGGTGACTAATAAGGAGATGTGGTAAAAAGGCGTGGGTAGCAATAACTGAGTAAAGTCATCATCTTGCTATATTCTTGTGTCATCTTCTCTCGAATTCCAAAATACAAAAAATTTACGTAAAAATGTGGATTCACTTTTTACCTCATCGTTACTTTCTAGAGTGAAAAATTTTCCAAAGCAATTATATAATCATTCAATTCAAATCAAAAGGGTGCTAATTAAAAGATTTATTTAGGTGTGTTCAGTAGGGAGGAAATTATTTTTATAAGAAATTAATTTCTTGAAAGATGTTTTTTCTGATAAATAAATGGTTTCCTACTTATATTTTTGTATTTTTAATAAATATTTGAATATAATTTGGATAAATATTATGAGAGATCAAGATAAAAGCTGCAAAAGTCAAAGTAAAGGTGTTGAAGAGTGAAGAAAATAATTAGTTGTGAAACTTGTTGTTTCTATTTCCACTAGATAAACTTCTTATTTATTTTTAAGAAATTAATTTTGTTAGATAGAATATTTTTTTTAAAAAATTATTCCATAACGAACACACCCTTACATATTGTTTGGATGTTGTTAGTTTAAATATAATATTTGATTTTATTGTTACGTAAATTTTATAGTATCGTATCATTTAAATCAATTGTTAGGTAACAATGAAAAGACTTAATTTGTGTAACGATCGATTTGTTGTAATCGCATCATTACCTCAATATTTTTCTTCTCATTTGCTTTTACTTATTATTTAATAATTCTATTTTATCATTCACTTTACCTTTTCATATAGTAGCTCTACTCTATATTCTATAATTTCTCATACATTTATCATTTAAATTATGAATGTGTGACATTATTTAACAACAAAGAATAATATAATATATTCAAACATTATACTTATCAAAACAATACATTATAAATACAATACGTAACTACCATCTAAACAAATTATTAATCTTACATTAGAGCATGAAGTATATTTTAAAACCTAGCATAAATTAGATAGTGACTGGTGGGACCTAAGATAAATTCCCAGACAAAAAAATTCAATTCCAAGAAATGACTGGATTGAATCACTGATTATTTCGAAGAATGGAATCTTTGTGATCACAATAATATACTATACTATACTATATATATATAAAATTGTTTTTGACGAAAAATTCAAGAGTCTCAACCGTATGAATCGGACGATTATTTTGAAAATTTTGGATCGTATTAGTAGGAGTAATATTTTAGTTATTATATTTTGTATAACCAATATAACTTATACTTTTCAAAATTATTTCTATCATTTTGAATTTTTTTTCTTGGTATTTACATGGTTTAATTTAATTTTTTTAAATATCATATAAAAGTTATAAATAATAGTTAAACATGATATCATGCATGTACTTCTATAGGACTTCTTTATAGATTTTTTAGCATTTAAAAGATAGTGAAACAGAAAACATGAAAGATGTCAAGTGTCAACAATAAAAATTTATCCCACATTTTTCAGTAGTGTAAAATAATGTTAAAAAACAAAAGTGTTGATAGAAGATTCATAAATAGACCTGAAGTACTTCGCATTCGAATCCTTTCGATACAGAATTACTTTTATTAGAAAATGCTTTATTGTTTAATACATATATCGAATGAGAAATTAAAAAAAATAAAAAAATCAACCTGAAGTAGATAAGAAAGCACACGTATGCTAAAATTATGAAAGATAATGACCAACTTTTCAAAAATCAACTTCTTTGATATCTTTCGGCATAGAAGATGATTAAATGATATTATATTATTTCCATTAAAATTACATTTTTCGTAGTTTCATATCCTAAGAATATGAACATAAGGATTTGCTTTCTTCTAGTCATTTTTTAAAAGATAAAAATTATACTTAACTTCAGGATTATAAGTTGAGTTAAGCTCAATTTTAGTGTCAAAATATATATGAATACTAGCTATATAATCATTTGGTAGGTTATACAAATCTAGATAATTTTAGGATAAAAATTAAAATACTATTTTGTTCCTTTTTTTATTACTAATACTAGTGATAACTTATTTCGAAATTAGTAATTAGTACAGAAATAAGTAATTCGGAATAAAATATTAAAAATATCCCTAAGGTCCCTAAATTAGCTCTTTTTTTCTACATTAAACAAACAATTTCTTCATAAAAATTATACAATATATTATTATTTTTAATTCAATAAATCAAACCGTTAATTAAAAATAATACACATTAGTCAAAAAATGAGGCTGCAATTAAGATTGTACTTGTAAGTATGATTTATGAAGATATAAAGGTGGAATTTGTTACTACAACTTGTATGTACTTTCATTGAGACAAACATTCTTTTCATGCATAAATTTTTGTAAAGATTATTATATACTTCTTCTTTCCGCATATTTTGAAAAAAATCTACTAGTGTTGGGGGTTTACTAATGTGAATCTAGAAAACCACCATAAGTTGCATGTGTTTTCAAATTATTTTAATATTTATTTGACCTTCATTATCTATTAAAGTTGAAATTATAGGAGAACATTGTTAATATAAAGTGCACCGATGATTAATCATCTAAAGAATGGTACATATATATATATGTTAATTAAATTTATTGAATATTGATATTTTTAGTTATTCTTGAATTTCGTGTCAAATAAAATAACATAGCAATTATAGGGTTCCATCGATATTTATCGAAGGATAGTTTTGTAGATTTTACGCTCAAATTGTCTACATGTCTAGTTCTACAATGATTGAAAGTATATAATCTTTAGCATCGATAGACATATGTCCCTCGAAAAATCACATAGGTAAAACATGATTTTATTAGTAGTGTACCAATAAATTGATGGCTAAACTTCAACCAATATATTGTTAGGATCGAAAATAATCAGGTGTCATGCGGAAGCTAACAAAGCAAACCTCGAAAGACCACGAGTAAGAAGAGTCGTGAGAAATATACCAAAATACACAAAGATTTAATGTGGTTCGATCAATCGACCTACGTCCACAAAGAAGATGAGCAATTCACTATAAAAATATGAGAATACAAAATATAGAGAGAAATATCATCAATCAATTCACTTGGGAATACAAGGAGGTTTACACAAGTGATAATATATCACTTGTGTCCCACAAATTCTCCCCTAACCAAAACTCTCAAAATTCCTAGGACTACATTGTGAAAGCTGATTAAATTAAAAGGAACAAACCTATATTCATAAAGTCTTAAACCTTTTTCTACAAGAAAAATACTAGCTAATCTTAAATCTTTTTCTACAAGAAAAAGACAGTCAAATATGGAGGCTTTATGTTTTTCCTTTTAAAAAAACGTACTCATAATAAGAAACTCAGAACAAATAATACCCAACACATATAATATGTAGAGCCGTCAATATGGGTTAGGCTCGTTGGGCCGATCTGGCCTAACCCCTGATTTGATAGGGCTGGGTTACTAATTTTGGAGCCCATTTAAGAAAAAAATTGTTTAGCCCGGCCTGAACAAGCCTGCCGATTTGTGAGACTTGGAAAATATGAATAGAGCCGGCCCGTGGACCAAATAAAAAATAATTAAAAAATAACAATAAAATAGAGTATTAAAAATAACAAGAGTCTAAACTCAAAATCTGTTTAAAATTTGAAATATTACAATTTAAATACAAATTATGTTTATAAAATATGTACTACATAAAATAAAAATTTCCTAAACTTTCTAGGGAATCACTACATAGGCACGGTCTATGGAATATTGTCATAGTTTTTGTGTTTTATTATGATCATTGAAAAACAATTAAGTTAATATTTGTATTTAGCTATTTATGCTTTTACTTGAAATCAAACTTAATAAATATTATAAAGATAATTTTATTTGTGGCTTTGATTAACAAGTAGTAACACTAACACCATAAAATATTGTCTTGTCGATATTTATGATAATATTTTTAAATTATAATTTAATTTAAAAAATTATAAAAAATATACTTTAAAAAAAAGAGGGCTGGCCCTACCATTTTCTGGTCCACCATAAAAATGGAATAGCTCGGCCTAGCCCGTCAAATTTCAAAGTTTGTATGAATTAACCCGAATGAGGTGGGTCAGTCCATATTGACAGCTCTAAATTAATATGTTATCATGAAGGGTCTATTCGAACTAACAAAGACTTGTTGGAGCAATTATAAGTTTTGAAATTAAGTTGATAGATATAGTTTTGACAGAACAAGAGGAATCTATCCAAATTAATGAAGAATTGAAATACTCTTAGGGTCCTAAGTAGACTCTTTGTCAAAGGTCTCCTTTTCAGTTGTAAATTGACCAACTTATTCCCATAAACACTTCTAATAACTCATAATTATAAATTGTCCCATTCTTTTTAAATGTTGAATACTTCTTAGTACACTGGACACTAGACTCTTTTTTTT
Source organism: Solanum bukasovii (assembly GCA_029582585.1). Classification (NCBI taxonomy): domain Eukaryota; kingdom Viridiplantae; phylum Streptophyta; class Magnoliopsida; order Solanales; family Solanaceae; genus Solanum; species Solanum bukasovii. The sequence continues at coordinate 2,744 of JAJOOI010010532.1, read as the reverse complement.
TTTGAGTTTTTCCGCCTGATATTCAGAGTTTGTATTAAAGCTTAACTAATTTTGGATTGTGCACCATAACCCATGTCGGTGGACACTTACTAACACTAAATTTGTGATATTTAAAATTGTGATTAAAGCATTCGTTGACAGTGTACCATCTTTTCTATGGTTTAGTATAAATTTATTATGTTTGGTCCTTAATTTGGAAAAGTTACTCATCGTATTTTCTAGATTATCATTATATATCATATTATGGGTGAGCCTAGAAAGTCCCAAGGGGTGTCACGTTACACACCTTGACACCAAAGAGCACTTAGCTTAGCTAGCTAGCTTGTGTTATTTCCATGTTCGAGGTCATGAGTTCAAATTTAGAAGGTGTCATTAGCTTAGTTTTATGTTCCTTTTTAACTTTTACCTTCTTTCATACCAATAAAATTAATTAAGAATAATCTGTGAAACTTAATAAACAATAAGATGATTAGTGATCATTTGGTGCTCTATATATAAAAATATTTAATATTATTATTCAAAATAATTATTTTGAATACATTTATAAAATAAAAAATTTCATGGAATTCTTTTTATAATTTTTTTAAAAAAATTCTTTTAAGAATATGTATAGTAGTGAGCGTGAATTGTATTTTATTTATATTTTATTCCTTTTAGAAAAAAAGTATTTGTTTTTCATTTGAAAATGTGACACACCTTCCAAAAAAATCCGATTATTTATTGCACCATTTATGTCATAGTGATAGAATAAGTTATCTCATATACATGATAAAATAATTTATCTCAGGACAACTTATCCAATAATAGTTAATCAAAATAACTTTTTCTCAATCAAACTACTCCTGAATCTAATATAAATATAGTTATTTTCGAATTTTACATCCTAAAGAATACTAAATTATATTTCTCTCTGTTACATATGTTTATCATCACACAAGCAAGTTTCACTCAACTTAATTACACATGAAAACTATTGAAATAAGAAGAGATCATAGCAAGCTTTATTTTGCTATATTATAGCCACAAAATATGCAACTTGGGGTTTTGAGAGTTAACTTGTGATTGATTGAGATGGAATAGATATATATAGAGCTTATAATAGTGTGACATCTTTTAATCTACTATATGAGACTAAAATTGATACTAAGATCTGTCACATAGCTAGCTAGCTTCACTTCCCAAAAGCAATTGGATTTGAAATAATTACAACAGGCTATAGATATTAGCTAGTGGTGCTACTTTTCATTTATTAGTGTGATTGAAGTTACTGACTATTTTGCCTGCCCTAATTCGACTAGATTTGAATATAGAAGCTACTGGTAAAATCTGTCCAAAAAACATATAGAGCCTGTTTGGAAGGACATCTTGGTAATTGGATTTGATGTAATTGGTGTAATTACACTGTCTTGTCTTGTTTGGAAAGACATATAATTACTTGCTCAACAATTAATTGGTGTAATTGGCAGGGGTAATTACACTCTACAATTCACAGGCAGAGGTTGTGAATTGCTGGTAATTACATGGTGTAACTACCACCTGATTACTTTTTAATTTCTTTTTTTATTTCTATTTTAATTTTTTTACTTCTATTATTTTAAGTTCTTTTTTTAATTTTATTATTCTAAAAATTTGTAAAAGTTTATTTTTTATTTTATATTATTATATTTTATTTTCTTCTTATTCTCAACTTATTTTACGTGATTCTATGTAATTTTTTCGTATTATCTATTTCTTTATGCCATGCTTCTTTTCTAATTAGCATAATTTTATTATATTCTAATTTTTAAATTAAAATAGAATTTATTGTTAAGTAAGGTTATAGACTTACGTTTTCTTTATTAAGAAAAACAAAAACTAAACCATATTTATTGCTATGTTGAAATTTGTTATAAGAGTATTATGTTAAAATTTTTGTTTTGAATTTATAACTTATGTTATATTTTCAGTTTCATTTGTTTTAGTAATATTGAATCTACATTGCACGTCATTTTTTAATTAGAGTTGATAAATTATATTTTTGTCAAACATTTAATAATTTATGACATTTTATTTATATATTATTCCTTTTATCAAACATGCATTTCACGATGTTCGTGGAAACTTCATACTTTTAGTTGTTACGATCAATTCAATTGAAATATATTAATTTGAAAAAATATAAATCAATTATTTTTTCATAATATTAGTTACAGAAAATATGTTTATTAATATATTTTCAAAAAAGAATATATATCTTAAATATTTAATTTAATGTCATTTATAAAGTTTCTTATTTGTCTAGTATAAATTTTAAATAATTAATTTTTATTTTTAAAATTTATTATAATTTTATGATTGCAATTGTGCATCCAAACAGAACATGTATAATTACACTGTGGCATCCTGTAACATCCGACAATTTGAAATAGCTAAGAAGAGGCTTGGAATTTGAAAATTTTCAATTTTTGGAAAGGATTTGAAAATCTGGAAAATTTTGGCTAAGTATGGAAAAAGGTAAGTTTTTGGCCAACTTTGGGCAGTCATAACTTCCAGCTCAGGATGAGTTAGGAGTAGTTCCAGTTATGGTTGTGAATCTTGTGGAACGATCTTTCCAACGCCACTGAGTTTGCTCAATTCTGAGTTCGTATGAGCGAGTTATGACCTTTAGAAGTTGGGCAGTTGGAAGGGAAATCTGTCCGGAAAATTAAGGGCATTTTGGTCTTTTTCCCTAGCTATTTTCTTTGAGGTTATATGTGGTGTTAGTA
>JAJOOI010010531.1:0-27119 GCA_029582585.1 Solanum bukasovii | reverse complement strand
TTATAGAGAAAATTAAGACTAAGTAGGTTGAAGATGAAAACACGAATAAGCTAAGAAATAAGGTGATGTCTAGGGAGACATAAGATGCCACTTTCGATAAGGGTGGTGATCTCAGTTATAGAGGAAGGATTTATGTTCCTCAGGTTGGTGACTTGATCCAGAGTATGTTGGCAGAGTCTCATGATTCACGATACTCTATTCATCTATGTATGACCAAGATGTACCGATATTTGAGACAGCTTTATTGGTGATCCGGGATGAAGAAGGACATTGCAGAGTACCTTTTCAAATGTCAAAATTGTCAACATGTAAAGTATGAGCATCAAAAGCCTATAGATTACTTTAGAGGATGCCTATCCTTGAGTGGAAGTAGGAAATGATAGTCATGAATTTAGTGGTAGGACTACCTAAGACCTTGGGAAAGTATGACTCAATTTGGGTCATTGTAGACAGGTTAACTAAATCAGTCCACTTTATTCCAGTCAGAGTGGATTACATCTCTCAATAGTTGGTCAAGATTTATGTCAAAAAAAATTGCACGGGGTGCCTGTTTCTATCATTTCAGACTGTGACACTGAGTTAACTTCTAAGTTTTGGAGCAAGTTGCATGAGGTGTTGGACACTCAACTCACTTTAAGCACAACCTTCCACCCATAGACTTAAGATCAGTCAAAAAGAATAATTCAGGTATTGGAATCCATGTTGAGAGCATGTGTGATTGACATTGGAGGCTATTTTTTTTTTTGGTAAACAAAGATACTTATATTAGATATTAATTAGCATCATTACATGGTAGCGGCATAGCTAAATGCCTGCTAGTATAGTTCTAGGAGGATACAATAATATTATAACTACAATTAATAGACGTGGGAATAGTTCGTTGAAGCCTAACAAAAAGACTTCCTCATTTGTCTGCGTCTAACTTTTCTGAAACAAACACCAATGGAACTTCCAAACAAAAAAGCGAGTTAGCCTAATTAATCTTCGATCCCTCCCTTGCTAATGCGTCTGCCACTCTGTTAGCTTCCTTAAAAGTGTGTTGAATTGGGGGGGGGGGGGGAGAAGGGTTCCCTAAATGTCTCAGCAGATCCCTGCAATCAAATAACATGTTTGTGTAAGATGGGTGATCATTTTCAATAAAAGTGATAAGCTCCTTGCAATCGATATTGACTTCCAAAGGTAGTAATCCTCTTGCTAAAGCTATCCTAAGTCCCTGCGTGAGAGTTGTTAGTTCAGCTTTAACATTATTCGACATATGGAGATTTCCCATATAGCCTACAATCTAGTCTCCATTATGGTCTCTTATGACTCTCCCTGTGCTTCTGCCGTGATTTCCTTTTGAAGAACCGTCGCTATTTAGTTTATAACCTTTTTCAAGGGGCTTCCACTTGATAAAGGTTGGTTTATTCTTCTTTTTGACACTTATGCGTTTAGTGAGGGTGTGGAATTCCATGGCATGATTAAATGTTTTTTTTATACATAAGTTGGTTTTATGTTCTGATGGTAGTTTTCATTTCTCTTTAACCACAGACTCCACGAGAAAAAAGGAAATAAATCTTGCCAGGCAAGAATGTTTTGATTTGTATGTACCTGCAACCTCCTTATTTTCTCTATCCAATCTATTATGTGGTCATTCCTAAATTGGTTAATGGATCGTAGTACTTTTAATTCGTTCCATATTTTTTTTGCAATGTAGCATTCCATAAATATATGTTCTAAAGTTTCAGTTTTGTAACATATATGACATGTCTAGTCGATGTTGACACCAATGTAATGTAAATATTTTCGGGTAGGTAATCTACCATGTTGGCAAAGCTATATGAAGAATTTTATTTTGTTTGGGCATTTGAGAGACCAAATTCAATTATATTTTTCAGGGGTTTCCTTTTTATGCTTGTTCATTAGAAGCGTATATACTGAAGATGTTGTTAATATTCCATTGGAGTTTAGCTTTCATGTAGACGTGTCCTCTTTATTGTGCGTTATGTACATGCAGTGTAGTAGATTCATAATTTCTTTCGGGAGTTGAAATGATATATCCTCTGTTTTCATAGAATTGTTTTCCTGGGCTACTTTCCTACTTTCATGTTTAGTTCTGCTTCTCTTAGGGGTCCCTGAATTTGTTCCCTGATTGTCTTGCCGTTTGGCAGCCATGTATCAAACCAAAAAGATGTTAGTTTACCATTTCCTAGAACCCACTCTATGCCTTCCTTGCAAATGTTCCAGCCTATGATGAGGTCTTTCCAAATTTTGTTGTGATTCTTTGAAGTTTTAGTGTTTCTATCGAGTTTTCAATTGGTTGTGTATTTTTTTAAAAGGATTGAGGCACATAATAAGTTTAGATTTTTAAAAGCTCTCCAAGCTAGTTTTGATAGAAGGGTTTATTTTTTATATTTGATCTATGTACTCCTAGTCCCCCATCGTGTTTCCTAGCTGTTACCACTTCCTATTTTTACCAAATGGAGCTTTCTCTTTTCATTAGTTGAACCCCATATGAAGTTTCGTTGTATTTGGTCCATTTTTTTGTGATTGATTTTGGAAGTTTTGTTATTTGCATAATGTGGGTTGAGATGTTATTGAGGCATGCTTTCACCAGGGTAGTTCTTCCTGCTATATTTAGAAATTTGGTCTTCCATCCTGCTAGTTTGGATTGCATATTATCAATAATGAAGTGAAAATTATTATTTGTGACTCGGTTGTGGAATATTGGGATGCCTAGATATTTTTCAAAGTGCTTTCCACTTTTTATCTTGAGTTTCTTCGAGATGGTGTCACTCAAAGTCTTTGGACAATTATTAGATAGCTTTGATTTTGATGTGTTTATTACTTGTCCAGAGGTTTGGAAGAACACTTTCATAACTTCTTGTATACATTCACAATTTATTACACTTGCCTTACTCATAAGTACTAAGTCATCTGCGAAGAATATGTGCGAAATCTTTGGTCTTTTGTTTGAGATTTTTATTGGAATCCAATTTTTTAATTGCACCTCTTGGTCTATCTTCCTAGATAAGATTTCCATACAAATGATGAACATGTAAGGTGACATTGGGTCTCCTTGTCGTATTCCCCTTGATGGTCTGAAGTATTCTGTTTTAGATCCATTAACAAGGATTTCCATTCGACTCGTTGAGACGTACGACATAATTAACTTGATGATATTACTGGGAAATTAGAAGTATTGGAGCGTTTCTTTTATAATAGACCACTCAATCTTGTCGAAGGTCTTCTCTAAATGTGAAATGATTTCTTGTACGATGATGGAATTATCTGTTGTTTGTCTATTCTTTAAAAAGCTTGCTTGACACAACCTGATTATTTTGTCCATGATGAGTTGCATTCGTTGGGAGATTATCTTTGTTATTACTTTGTATGTGGTGTTGCAAAGGCTTATGGGTCTGAAGTCTTTTAAATTATTTGCGTTCTTTTTCTTTGGAATTAGTCATATAAGAGTGTCATTTATTCCTTCGAGAATGTGCCCTTGTATGAAGGAATTTTTACAAAGTGATACGACTGAGTTTCCTACTATGCTTCAGTATTTTTGGTAAAAGAAAGGATGGAGTCCATCCGGCCCAAGAGCCTTGAAGGGTTGGAAGGAACATATAGCTTTATGGACTTCTTCTGTTGACAGTGTTACTCCGATGGTGGAGAGGTCTCTTGGGATATCTTGGTCCTCTAGGCTTGTCCTATTTCGTTTCGAGTGATACTGTGAGGTGTGAAACATGTTTTTTAAGTAATTGAAAGTGGTGTTTTTAATTTCATTTTGATTAAACAACCATTCCCCTTCGTCAGAGATCAGGGCAATGATCATGTTTTTCCTTCTTCTATTTAGAGTGATTGTATGGAAGAACCTAGTATTTGCATCTCCTTCGTTTAACCAGTTTACTCTAGACTTTAATCTCCAGAATTCCTCCTCGACACGTAGTAAATAATTATATTCTTGAATAAGCTCATTTTCAAGTTGTGTAAGAAAAGAGTTGTGTGTAATTTAGGGACTTTTGGATTTCTTCTAGTCTTCTCATTATTTTCCTTTTTTTGAGAATATATTTCCAAAAGTAGTATGATTCCATTATATTACTTTTTCCTAAAAAATAAGTATAGAGTTTAGTATATTATTTTCTTCCCCCCATGAGTCACTGATTATCTTTTGTAGGTCCGGGTGTGTGGCCCACATTGTCTCGAATCTAAAGATTTTATCCCTTTTAACGTTTTCGAGTGGAAAAAGTGAAAGAAGGAGGGGACAATAATCGGAGTGGGTACGAGGTAAGTGTTGTACCTGGGAGTCAGGAAAAATATGGATCCAATTGTCATTTGCAAAAAATCTATCTAATCTTTCGTATATGAATTGTGATATATTTTTAAAACGTTTATTTAATCACGTGTAACGACTTCTTTTAAACCCCATGTCAATCAGTTCACAATAATTGACCGTATCCCAAAACTCCTTTGTATTATATTTATTAATAGGTCTGCCTATTTTTTTCCCGTTATGCTTAGGAGCTCATTAAAGTCCCCCTAGTACTCAGTTTCCTTTGTAGTTATCTTTTATAGTTTTCAGATTCTGCCATAATATATTTTGAGAGTGTCTATACGTACTAGCATATATATTTCTAAAAAGCCAAGAGTCTTTTGTTGAGCGTACCTTAACCATCACATGTATTTCCTAACCAGTTATAGCTATATCATCTAGCTCCAGGAGTTCATCATCCCAAAGTATCACCATTCCTCTTGAGTTGGCAATAGCTGGTACTTGGATCATATTATTAAAAGGAAAATTGTTTAAGAAAGCTTGATGGTCCTGCATTTTTGTTTCGACAAGGGTAACCAGTGGGGGTTTATGCCAATCCACAAGGTCTCTAAAGTTTTTCCTAAACTCGTCCACGTTACACCCTCTACAATTACAGACTATTATATTCATTAATCTGTTTAAGGTGGGTGTTATGTTCTCTGTTACTTTCCTCTCTCTCCGCTATTAGAGTCGAGTTCATTATCACTACAAAGTTTCCAATTTCTGAGTTGGATGGAGCTCGTATATCTATTGAGCTTTTGGACATATTTGGTGGACAAGTGAGTATGAGTTTTTTTTTTCGAATCTCTCTTTAAATATTACTATTTTTATATCCTTTAACACAACTATTTCTAATCGAGTTTCCCTCAGCATGACTATTGCCTCTTCTATTTCCCACACATCTATTTCTTCTTCTTGACCTGATACTACTCGTGGCGAAGGGGGAGTTCTGGGATGCGGCATTACCTGAGAGGTTGATGTTGAGATGTTGGGAACTACTTGGGAAGGACTCTCCCTCACCTTGTTGTGCACCATTGTTGAGAAAATCGGGTCTGTCTCGACACTATTCCATATGGTCATTTCACTCTTTGGTATATGGTGGGGAAATAAGAAGGGAGGGAACATTATAGGCTCTATGTTCGTGGGGGAGTTGAGGGTATTGAAGAGGGGCATCTCCCATATGGGATAATGGTAGAAGGGAATTTATGGGAATGGAAAGCTTAGCGGAGGCTGGAGTATGGTTGACAACCACAAGTGGTTGTTGTACGTTTCCATTACCAGCCTTATTCCCTCTGAGACGATCTGAACCAAGAACGTTGGATTCTGGACTAGGATTGCTACAAGCCTCTCCCCCACTATCGCACTTAAGGATAGAGCTTGTCCTTGCAAACTCATTTTCAACAAAGAGTGGGGAGATTGGTTTGGTTCTGGAGCATGGGTCGCGTAGAAAGTGTGCTCCCCAAGTTCACTGGGAAGGTTTGAAATGGAATAGCTGGATGGGGTGGGTTCATGGTCGTTGGGTTTGGAGTGGGATTGTTCCTAGGATTTCGAGATGAGCGTCTTTGGTTTGCTCTTCTCCTCTGGGATAAGACTGGAATTCTTGGCATTTTTGGAAAGTATCGGAAGATCTATGTATATAGAGTGTATTGGTATAGGTATAGATTTGTTAGAGTTGGTACTAGGAATATTTTGAGTTAATTTGTAAGATGGAGTAAATGGTGTATTCGTTTTTAAAGGGGTACTTTCTTTATTTACATTTTTAGCATAAATTAATGATGACGAAGTTGGAATTGTATGTTGTTGAGTGATATCTTCTACCAGAAGTTTAGAGTGAGAGGTAGTTGAGAGTGCCATCAAAGCACTCTGTGTGTTTAAGTGGTCTATAGTGATTAACATAGTATTATTAGGGGTAATTTGAGGGTTATTGAGTTTATTTTTGAGTTCCAAGAGATGTGGAAGTAGATTAGTGGTATCTTTTTTATGGGGCAACATAGGGTTTTTTGTAGGGGTACTGGAAACAGTAGTGGACTCTGCCTCCTCTGCAGATTTTGAGTTATTTAGGTTTTTTTTTGTTTTCGCACTGTTTGCTGATGGACCTGACGTCACTTGTTGTGACGTCGCCATTAATTTTTTTCGGCCCTTGCTACAATGGAGTAGGTATAACATTAATTTTTTCCGACGCTTGATCAGGCGCTTGGAGTTTGTCTTGATGAGTTTTTTTTATATATGTTTTCCTTAGGAAGTTTCTCTAGAGCATTTGAATGTGTTTTTTATATTTAAAGACTTTGGATTCGAGATACTTATCTGATTCTGCATGGAAGAAATTGACATGAATACCTTTTTCCGTATTGGTTTCCACCGTTGCGCCGGCCAGTTCCTTTCTTTTGTTTGGATTTGACTTTTTTTGAAACGTGACTATTTGCCATGCTTCTTTCTGCTTTGCTGGTTGGACCCTGTCCTGTGCTCCTTTATCCTTTATTGGGTCCATCTCCATTTGGTTTTTATTGGTTTCCTTCGTAGTTAGTTTGTGTGAGCAGAGATTCCCTGTGTGTCCAAGGACTCCACAATTTGGGCACAAAATATTGTATCCTCCACAATGGATTTTTTGACAGGAACTCCAATTGGAACCTCAACGCATTTTCTGGCGTAGCGACCTCTCAAGTCCTCTAACGTGCATACATCTGTCTTAACAAGTTTGCCATGTTGTTTTTGCCTATTCTAGCTAGAATTGAGTGATCATAGAATTCAGTTGGTAGCTCCGAAAGTCTAATCCATATTGCTGATTTGGTTTCCTTTGCTTCGAAGGCCACGAAATTTGGTGCCATCGCTTGATTTATAGGAAAAAACCGTTAATAAACCATGGCCCCTGTTGTAGTGTTTTTTGAAGGTTTTCCTCTTTATAAAATTTCACTATGTAGTAGTCGAATCCTAAATCTATAAGGATGATTTCTTCAGAGACTTTCTATAGAACGAATAATTTCTTTTGTAGACACAAGTGACTCATTTTTTTCCCAAATACTTTAATGATAATGAAATATGACCATTATTTGTAGATCCTCTATTTTTCTTTCTCTGTTAGGTGTATTCTGATGAGTCCACAAATTGGACTCATTTAGGACTTTATTTTAATGGAAATAGTGTCCTTGAATGCTTATTTTGCCTCAATATTTGATGAAAACTCATAAGTTTAAGGTATTTGAAGTTTTACTGGAAACATGGACACTTAGGCGCAAAACGGAGCAAAAAGGGCTGAAAAGAACGAAAAAATGAAGACCTGAGGATCGTCAAGTCCGTTTGGCGAATCGCCGAATGAACACACTTCGCCCTATGTTCCAGTATGCGAAGTCCTAAAGGTAGTGGATCAAAAGGCGATGAAAGGAGCAATCGGCGCGTCGTCGAATAGTTCCGCGAAACAGTATTATACCGCCCAATGGTCCAGAACATGAAGACGCTGAAGGCAAGCAGGAAACGACGATGAAATTGAAGAAGGGGGAGTCGCCGTGTCAGTCGGCGAACTCGACTAACGTAGCCGAACAATCCTCCGCAGCAAAATCTGTGAAATCTATAAATACTCGTAGAGCTGTAGACTTAGTGTGCAACAATTATTATAATTTTCACTTGGTGTGGAACTATTATTATTATTTTTCACCTTAGAACATACTTTAACTTATATTTTCTCTCAAGTTTGGAGAGGGCTTTGTGGAAACTTGAAAAAATGAGTTCATCTTCCCAAGTTGGAAGCGGGTCTTCTCTACTCATCTTCCTTTGCTTAATTCAAGGTTTAATTTCTTATACCCAGTTGATTTCATTATCATGTTAGGTGTAATTTCTTATTTCTTGATGTGTGGCTAAAAACCCCCATTCTTGGGGTGTGATTTAGCAAATATGGGTTGATATTCTTGTTGGGTCTTGCTTGCTGATAGGGTAGATGTATTTTAATGGTGATTTCACCTAGTGGTTGTGTTTTAATCTAAAGGGTTTGTAGTTGCAAATAAAAAGCCACCCATGTATTTTCGGCTTGCCCGAGAGGGAGGTCGTGAGACCAAAACCACTAGACTGATGGCCTGAGGGGTGGGTCGACATGAGGTTCAGCCCGAGAGGGTGAGCCCTAGTCCCATATCCTAACACTCAGCTCGAGAGAGTGAGTGGGGTAAGGCGTAGGCTGGTCTTCATGCGGCAGATGGGTGTCCGAGAGGAACGCATTTGAAACGGGGTAAGTTTCCCGAGAGGGAACTTATTTCCATTTAAAGCTTAGCCTAGTCACTATTATTTTGCAAATTTTCTATCGAAAACATGTACCCAACAATCTATCTCAACTTGTATTGCGGTCACATCCCAAGAACCTTTCCCTTTACTTGATTTTCTTGTTTATTTTGTTGTTTATTTACTTGTTACAAAACCCCCCATTTGATATTTGACACTTTTGTGTCACCCCTTTAATTTACAATGTCTTTTATCGCAAATGTATTTAACTACAACTAATATGAATGAAATTCTAATTGGCTATTAATTCTCAAAACTGCTCCCTTGGGACACGACCCCAACCATTGGTTGGGTTACTATATTATCAACGATCGTAGACACTCATATCGTAAGATAGTGTCATTGGTCACGATAAGCATCATATTCCTTCCTCGTCGTCCATTCCTTTATATTTGGTGGTCATGCTATCCATGTTTGTTTTTCCACTCCTCGGTGGCTCGTCGATTATCATATCCTTTTCAAAATTTGTCCTTGATATTGTTCGTTGATCGATTTTTTTTTAATATGAAGTTATGAGCATCTCCTTGAAGGATACTTCCTTGTCAATCTTTGCTTTAATGTTTCTATCTTTTGTTATTTCTTTGCTTTCGATTTCACTTTGTGTTGTTGCAACTTTGTCCAGTGGTATCTTGTGGCTCAGGATTTCTTGTTGCAAATGCATATCTTCTTGAATCATAGCTTGTAATGGAGTAGTTATTTCAATAAAATATCTCTTCTAGTTCCAAAGGATGTCTAGCGAAATACATTGATAGCCCTTTAAACTTACTCTGCTCACTCTTTTGGGGGCTATTAAGATAAGTTATTTCCGTTATGTGAGTTCTCTTACCGAAATAGTTATCAATGCAATATTAATATGACACAATTTGAGGCACTGTATGAAAGGGAATGCAGATTGTTCATAGGGTGGTTTGAGGCTAGTGATATGGAACCTTTGGGTGTTGATTTGGTTAGGAAAGCCTAGGAAAGGGTGATGGGAAATCAAGGTAAGTTATTGATAGCTTATAGTAGGCAGTATGCGGACCACATGGTAAGAGACATAACCTTTCAGGTTGGGGAACAAGTATTGTTTAATATGTCATCCATTCAAGGAGTGATGAGGTTTAGTAAGAGGGACAAGCTTAGCCCTCACTATATTGGTCCATTTGAGATTCTTGACCGTGTGGGGGTTAATGGATTACAGGTTATCACTACCTCCCAACTTGACTGGAGTTCATTTGATGTTTCATGTGTCTATGCTAAAAATATACCATCGGGATAAAGATTATATCATCAAGTGAGATTCAATAGTGTTGGACAAGGACTTGCAGTATGAAGAGAAATCGATTGTGATTCTTGATCGGTATGTCCATAAGTTTGGATAAAAGAAATCAGATCAGTAAAGGTCACATGGAAACACCATCTACTTCGGAGACCGCGAGAGACGTGCGAGCCAAGTACCCTCACTTGTTCGATGATTCATGTACTATACTTTTTTCTATTTTAACCTAGTTTTTCTTGTTTGATCACCTAGGGACGAGTGATGGGATAAATTGGTATTTATTATAACAACTTATTTTGATCGTTATGACTAGGTCAATGGTGAATGAAATCGGGCTAGAAAACTTTTCATTAGAGACCTAAAAATTCTAGGCTAGACTAGTTAAGACAGAATTTGAGCGAGGCAAAATCTAGGTCCATCCGAGAATGGATGAGGCAAAATGTCTAGGCTTGATTTATAGCCAAGATATTAAGAAACCCGTAGGACATTACAAAATTAAATTTGGGTGAGTAAAACTCCTGGAATCAAACTTGGCATGAAAGAGATATAAGGGAGAAAGGTATGTTGAAAAATGGAGTTTTGAGGAACTTTTAGTCTCTAAAGTTCGTACAATCCGTTATAGAGGGAGGTAGGCCACTATAATGGGAGTGTGCATGAGATATGGCGGGGTGGCAATCTCTATGGCGGGGCAAGTCAGGATTTTACACAGAAAAAGTCTCAAAACCTTTTATTTTATGCATTATTGTTTTTGAGTTTGAGAGGAGAAAATTAGGGCAATTTCTACCCAATTTTTCATCCAATTCATTGGTAAAGGTAAGTTCATTACTCCCCAATCTTGTAATTTGATTCTTAAGCCTTAGAATCTAAGGTATTACTCTTGAGGGAGGGTTTTGATTTGATTTAGTGGTGGGAAAAGGCCTCGGGTCTGGTAGAATGATCATGAATTGGCCCGGGTTTAGGATTTGGGTATAAGCTGGATATATTTAGGCCATTTTTGATTGATTGTTGTTTTTATTTATTGCTAGAGACCAAGAACAAACCATGACACTGAGAAAAAAAGGACACATGCTTGATTTGAACTAGGTAATAGTTGTATGTTTTCCAGTTTATAGATGTACATATGTCTATCACTTTATAGTATCACTTGTGTAATGCATGTTGGGCAAGATATAGAAAAGCATATGAAATGACATCATGTTGATAATTTCATGCAATGAACCTATTTACTTTACTTATGATTTCAAGTGTTATTGTTCATTGTGATTATGATTGTTTGTGATTTCTGGTTGAATCGGGTACTATGCCGGTACATGAATACTAATGGTTGGCTTAAATATCATACCTGGTATGAATATTAACTCTAGTTAACTCGGATACCACGCCCATATACTAACAGTTTGTGTGTGGATTACTTGAGAGAACCGAGTATGTGTATTTGTGGTTCCTTTAGAGGGTCACGTTCTTGTAATTGTGATCATGTGGGACATGTTCTAGGTATTGATTGATTCATCTTATTGTGACTGTGAGTCTATGTGATTGTGATTGTTGTTATATGTGTTGGCTTGTGTTTACTGTGTTGTGGTTATTAATTTACATTTATGATTTGGCACTGGCCAAATGATCCTACTAGTACACTCTGATTGTGTACTGATATTGCCCCTGTTTTTTTGTTGAGTACATGACATCTTTCAGGGTCCGATACGAGACCTCAGTTAATAGATGTTTGACTTCAAATCCAAAGGTGAACTACTCTTTCAGACTGTCATTAGTTCGTCTACATCTTCTTGTCTATCTTTTCAGAAATATACTTTAGATTATTAGTTTATGTTTCCTAGCTTTCGGGGTTGCATCCCCATTATTGACTAAATAGAGTTTTGCTACTATGACTTTCAGTTTCTAGAGGTTTTATTTCCGCAATATTTTGGATTAATGATTGAATTTATGCAAACTCAACTCTTTAGTTGTTTTAAACTATTTTCTTACTATTTATTTTCATGACTTGAGACATGATGTGTTGGATTAACTTTGGATTGATATATTGTTCTCCCACAAGTGATTAATGTGGGTGTTATTCACGATGATAATGTCGTAGAATATTTTAAATAATTGAATGTTATTTTTTACCTTTTCCCCTTGATACTATGTTAAATTGGGAGGTTCTTTAGCTGGTGGACCAACCACCTGCGTTGTCTTTTTTACTTTGAGTAATGGTATTACCTATATTGACATTGACATGAAAATGGAATATTAATTTAGTGCTTGGCTTTATTAAGACTAAGATCTTGACTTGTTACACGAATAATGCATCGTATGTTCCATATATAAATTCATATCTCTATCTTTGTCTACCTTGAATATATAAGATTTTTTTTTAAACTAAATTTTTCGGTAATTGAACCGATTTTATTAGATTCTTTGGCTACAACCCAATTCAAACAAAGGACCAAACAGTGGCCCTAAAAATGAAAAAAAAGAAAAGAAAATAAGTCATAAAATCTATCTGTATCTTTCGACCATTCATCTTCCTTCGACTCTGTCGGAAAATGCTGCAATTAAGTCGGAGGTAAGTTTCTTCCATCACATTTGTCTTCTTCACCATCTTTGAACTGGTATTATTTCCATTTCAGAATCTCAAAACTTTCAGATCCCGTGTTTGTTGCTGAGTTTCAGCTGAGAATTGCTTGATGTTTCAGATTCAAGGTGTATTGTAGCTTCGTGAATTAGCCTATATGGTATGTGTAGCTTCTTGTTTCCTTTGCAACTCTTGCTTTTTTTTCTTCAACACTAGTTGTTTACTTGATGTCATTGATGTTAATGTTGCCTATTTATTGCTCTATTCCTTATCCTCAAATTTGGGAATTGATTTTTGTCCATGTTTCTGT
Organism: Solanum bukasovii; assembly: GCA_029582585.1. Classification (NCBI taxonomy): domain Eukaryota; kingdom Viridiplantae; phylum Streptophyta; class Magnoliopsida; order Solanales; family Solanaceae; genus Solanum; species Solanum bukasovii. The sequence goes on along the minus strand of JAJOOI010010531.1, from coordinate 14,428 downwards.
ACTTTCTATTTTGCTTGGTAACTTTGGAAACTATGATATTCTATTTTGCTTGGTAACTCTTGGAAACTATGATATTCCAATTAGCTAGTGCATCCGCAACCATGTTCCCTTCCCTATAAATGTGAATGATTTGAGAATTTAGTTGTTGTAGTTTCTCCCTTATCTCTTCAATCCTTTCCACCATCTCCTATGGAACTCTCCACTGCTGTAGAATCATCTTTTTTACAGCCAACCACTCAATCTCTATAATGACTTTTCGACAACCATTTTCATAGCAGTAGTTCAATGCCTCATAAATGGCTAGGGCTTCTTCTTCTTCTTCTGTGTTGGTTGTCATCCCTATACCCCTAGCCTTAGCAAACACTAGATCTCCTGTGTGGTTTTTAGACAAAAACCATATGATTCCATTCATGGGTTTCCTTTACAGGCTTCGTCAGTGTTACATTTCAGATTTCCTTCTTCTGGTGGACTCCATGTTACACTGTGATAATGCACATAAGGTCTGTAGTCTTTCGGTTGGCTTATAATGGCAATCCACTCCCTTTTTTCCAACTTGATCCATGAGTATTTAATCTTCACCAACTTTCTCACCAAGTCTTGAACTTGCTCCACCATTGTGTTGTATGTAGTATTTCCTCCATACTTTCTGTTGTTCCTTCTCTTCCAAAGTGTCCACATTATGAGTGCTGGCATGGCTTGATATATCACTTTTAGCTTTGGTGAATTATCTTGTTTCCACCATGTGATAATTAGTTGTTAAAGCTTTATTCCAGTAATGTTTATTTTTGCAAAACTAGCAAACTGCCTCCATAGCCTAGTGGCTATAGGGGTTGTTAGAAAAAGATGTGACATAGTTTCCTCCTTCTTTGTTTCACAACACCAACATCCAGATGCAATTAAAATGTGCATTCTTTTAAGGTTATCATCTGAAGCTATTTTCCTATTTCATACCCTCCACAAGAAGAAATTCACCTTAAAAGGAAGTCTTTTACACCATATAAACTCATAATTTCTTCTGCATTCCCTCTTCTGTCTCAATAAATGCCATGCAGATTTAATTGTGAAAATACCTTGAGTATTTCCCATCCACCAAGGTCTATCACTTCTATTTTCAATTATGGGGGGCTTTATGCTTTCCATTATGTAACCAGTCATCTCCCGAGACAGTTTTGTCAGCAGCTTTGTTTCATTCCAACTTCCATTTAGCATAAATTCCTTGATCTCTATTTCTTCTTCAATAGCATTTTCTCCCTCTATAAAGTATAAAGCTCCTTATTTTGTCCAGTTATCAAACCAAAAACTTGAATTTCCTTCACCTGCCACCAAATATTTGCTCAATGGATAAATCTCCTTTCCTGCTTATGTCTTCTATAATTTCTTCCATATTATCATCTTCCTTTTCTTGCAACTTTTTGTTTATCTCTAGTTGAGATAATTGATGAATCTTTGGTGCCTTCTGTGGGGTAAGTAACCCTTTGTTTTCTTGTTCCATTCTTCCCTTCACTGTGTCCCCAACTGAGCCTTCATTTCCCCATTGCAACACTATGCACTACCTGACGACTCTTGTTCAATTTTTTCTCTACTTGCTGCCTGACTGTGACTGGTATATGCCTTCTGTGTTGTTCCTTCTTTTGTTTGTGAGTTGCTGCTGCCAGGAGTTCTTACCCCATGCTTTTGATTATCTGTTAACATATTCTCCTATTGCCTATATTGCTGTTTGTTTTTTTCTTGCCTCTATTATTTGTGATTCACCATGTTCCCCAATAGTTTCATCTTCTTTCTGCCTAATGTTAGAAGTTTGTTCTTTATGTTGTTCCCTATCTCCAATAGTATCTCCCCCTAGCTTCAGATCATTACCCCCTGTGTTTCCTTCTCCTACTCCAGTGTCATTATTGTCTTCTAGTGCTCCAAATTTGTTAGCTATTGTTACTATTCAGGTCTATTAATCTCTCAATATTACTGTTGTTTCTATCTATAATTTTTTTAAACTTAAATTCATAACTGGTTGTGTACTGATATTTAAAAAAACAATAATTTATAGAGAGAAACAACAGTAATATTGAGGGAATAAATAGAATATTTTGTCTTTCTAAATGAATTATTGAGCAAAGTTGTGTATATATATGTAACATGCATGAATATATATTCCAATACCTCTAATAATTGTAGATAAGTTCTAGGCTAGACCAGTTCAGACGGAATCCAAGCGAGGCGAAGTCTAGGGCCATCCGAGAATGGATGAGGAAAAATGTCTAGGCTTGATTTATAACCAAGAACCCGTAGGACATTATTACAAAATTGATTTTGGGTGAGTAAAACTCCTAGAATCAAACTTGGCATGAAAGAGATATAAGGGAGAAAGGTATGTTGAAAAATGGACTTTTTAGGAATTTTTGAGTCTCTAAAGTTCATGCAATCCGCTATAGCGGGCGGTAGGCCACTATAATGGGATAGTGTATGCGCTATGGCTGGGTGACAATTGCAATAGCGGGGTAAGTCAGGATTTTACGCAGAAAAAGTCTCAAAACCTTTTATTTTATGCATTAATGTTTTTGAGTTTGAGAGGAGAAAATTAGGGCAATTTCTACCCAATTTTTCATCAAATTCATCGGTAAGGGTAAGTTCATTACTCCTCGATCTTGTAATTTGATTCTTAAGCCTTAGAATCTAGGGTATTACTCTTGGGGGAGGATTTTGATTTGATTTAGTGATGGGAAAAAGCCTCGGGTCTGGTAGAATGATCATTAATTGGCCCGAGTTTAGGATTTGGGTATAAGTTGGATATATTTAGGCCATTTTTGATTGATTGTTGTTTTTATTTATTGCTTTAGACCAAGAACAAGCCATGGCACCGAGAAAAGGGAAGGCTAGGATTCTTTAGAGCATTGAGGCTTAATTTAAAATAGGTATATAGTTGTATGTTTTCAAGTTTATGGATGTACACATGTCTACCACTTTATAGTATCACTTGTGTAATGCATGTTGGGCAAGACATAGAAAAACATATGAAATATCATCATGTTGATAATCTCATGCAGTGAACCTTTTTACTTTACTTATGGTTTTAAGTGTTATTGTTCATTGTGATTGTTTGTGATTGCTGGTTGGCTCAGGTACCACACCGATATATGAATAATAATGGTTGGCTCGATACCATACCTCGTAAGAATGTTAATTCTAGTTGACTCGGGTACCATGCCGATACACTAACAGTTTGTGTGTGGGTTCCTTGAGAGGACCAGGTATGTATATTTGTGGTTCCACGATAGGGTGGGGTTCTTGTAATTGTAATCATGTGGGACATGTTCTAGGTATTGGTTAATTCATGTTATTGTGACTGTGAGTCTATGTGATTGTGATTGTTGTTATATGTGTTGGCTAATGTTTACTATGTTGTGGTTATTTGTTTACATTCATGATTTGGAATTGACAGAGTGATCCTACCAGTACACTCTGGTTGTGTATTGATATTGCACCTGTTTTTTTTTGTTGAGTACATAACATCTTTTAAGAGCTGATATGAGACCTCAATTAAAAGATGTTTGACTTCGAATCCAAGGTGAGCTACTCTTCCAGGCTGTCATGGATTCCTCTACATCTTCTTGCCTATTTTTTCAGACACAAACTTTAGATTATTAGTTTATGTTTCCTAGCTTTCAGGGTTGCATCCTTATTATTGACTAAATAGAGTTTTGCTACTACGATTTTCTGTTTCTAGAGGTCTTATTTTCGCAATATTTTGGACTAACGATTGAGTTTATACAAACTCAATTCTTTAATTGTTTTAAACTATTTTCTTACTATTTATTTTCATGACTTGAGACATTGTGTGTTGGATTAACTTTGGATGGATAGATTGTTCTCCCACCAGGTGGTTAATGTGGGTGCCACTCACGACAATAAGGTCGTAGAATATTTTAAATAATTGAGTGATATTTTTTACCTTTTCCCCTTGATACTATGTTAAATTGGGAGGTTCTTTAGCTGGTGGACCAACCACCTGCGTTGTCTTTTTTTGACTTTGAGTAATGGTATTACATATATTGACATTGACATGAAAATGGAATATTAATTTAGTGCTTGGCTTTATTAAGACTAAGAGCTTGACTTGTTACACGAATAATGCATCATACGTTCCATATATAAATTCATATCTCTATCTTTGTCTACCTTGAATATATAAGATTGTTATTAATTTAAGTTTTAAAAAAACAATAATTTATAGAGAGAAACAACAGTAATATTGAGGGAATAAATATAACATTTTATCTTTCAAAATTAATTATTGAGCAAAGCTGTATAAATATATGTAACATGCATGAATATATTCCAATACCTCTAATAATTGTAGACAAAATGGTGTCATTGTCATAAACCTATATATACATTGAATGCGGGAATATGTCAAGTTCATGTCATGCATTGTCAGTTTTGGATCTAATTCCTTTACGAATATATCTTTCGGGTTATGTTACATCGAGCTCCAAAAATGTTCGTACTATGTAAACTTAAAATTTAATTTATTAAGTTCTTTATTTTTTGCTAGAGCTGTCAATATGGGCTAGCTCACCCCATCCGGGCTAATCCATACATGCTTTGACATTTTACGGGTCAGGCCAGGCTAGCCCATTTTTGTTGTGGGCCAGAAAACGGTCGGCCCAACCCACAAGCACGTGGGCTACAGGCTTGCCGGGCCAGCCCACTTTTTAAAAAGTTATATATTTTTTTATAATTATTAAATTAAATTATAAATTATAATTTAAAAATATTATCATAAATATCGATAAAATAATATTACATGGTGTTAATGTTACTACTTGTTAAGCAAATCCACAAATAAAATTATCTTTATAATATTTATTATGTTTTTTTCAAGTAAAAGTATAAATATCTAAATAGAAATATTAACCTAACTGTTTTGCAGTGATCACAATAAAACACAAAAAATATGACAATATTCCAACCATAAAAAAGTAAAAAATAAACTCCTTAAAAAATCATGAAACTTATGGCGTATCTAACACTTCATGAAACCTATGGCGTATCTAACACTTCACGATCATCTTCATCAAGCATATCTGAATCAACTTGTGGGAAGGTTGTCTTAACATCTTCATTTTCATCTGCAATTTATATGCGGTTTCAATTAGTTAAATATTAAAAAATAACAAAACTGAGAATTATAATAGTTAAATGTACACAAAAATATATTACCAGTTTGAGAAAAACCATGTAACCAGTTTCGAGTAGTAACAAGTGTTTGGGCATTTTCATGGTGGATGCAACTTCTATACTTAGTGATTTCCTAAAAAACTTTAAATAGATTTTGAGATTGGATCTCTTTAATTTTAAATTTTAATATTATATTATATTTTTTAATTAATTTTTATTGGCCCACGGGCTGGCCATACCTATATTTCTCAAGCCCCACAAATCAGCAGGCTTATTCAAGCCGGGCTAAAAAGCCTTTTTTTTTTTAAATGGGCTCCAAAAATTTTAGCCCAGCCTATTAAATCCCGGGTTAGGCCCAGTGGCGGAGCCACATGAAGTTGAGGGGTGTCGACCGACACCCCTTCGTCAAAAAATTACATTGTGTAGCTAGATTAAAAATATTTTTTTATGTATATATATTACATATTGACACTCCTTGACTTCTCGCGATTTTACTTCTTTATATTTTGACACCCCTTTGTCAAAGTTTTGGCTCCGCCATTGGTTAGGCCAGGCCGGCCCAATAGGACTAGCTCATATTGACGGCTCTACTCACGTTATATGATTAATCGACAGATCACTTGTAGGCATCATTAGTATACCACCCCCTCATGGTTGATTTGATGGAGTTAAGCTCCCTCCAATACCAGCTACTGTCCTCAGATGGTATATGTGTCCAAAAATCTTGCTCACCTTTCATATAGATTCCATGCACCCATCGTATCCATAGTGAATCTGCCTTGCAAGCAAAACTGCCATATCAACTTTTCAATTGATGCTATATTTCATAGTTTGCGAATATACAAATATAGTAAGTATATATACAAATTTTGTATTTATACATTTAAGGAATTTTCAGAACTTCGTTTGTATATTTGGCTTGCCAATATACAAACAGGTTAATTTATTATGAATGTTTCATAAATCGTATACTAATAGTTAGGGTAAGCTTACACAAAATTTTGGATTTATACAATCAGAAACTGAGTTATACAAATTCTAGATTTATACAAATCAGGAGAATAACAAGAATTGAAGAAACTGTAGCCGCGAATTACAATTTTCTTAAATTGTAGCTATATTACCTAATATAAACTAAATGTTTGTTATTCTATATAATTTTCCCTAAAAAATATTAGCTTTTAAGTAAAAAAAATAAAAAGTCAAACTTAAATGAGTTTTAAATCGAAAAAATAAAAAATATGGGAGACAGTTTTGGTTTTTAACTTTTTTTTTAAGTCATTTTTTAAAATTATTATTAACCTTGCCAAATGCGTACAAAAAACTAAAATAACTTAAAATAGTTTTGACCATTTTTTAAGCTAATCCAAACCAGCTCTAAATCTCTAACTTATATGGAGTATGCAAGTCAACTCACATGTCACAAAACATCATTAGTCTCTCCTGGAACTTTTACCATTTTTTCACTTTAAGTGATGATTTGCATTTGCATGTTCAACTCACTCGGTGTATGTAAAAGAAAAAGGAAGTTCAGGCTCTTCCAGCTCCTTGAGGACACTTTTTTCACTTACATATCTACTGTGCTTCATGCCTATTAGTGGCGGAGCCAGGAATTTCAGGAAGAGGGTTTAAAAATTAAACAACAAAAGCTCTTTTTAAAAAGGAGAAAAAAATGTTGCAAGGGAGATTTGAGCACGCGAGCATTGACTCATTAAAGATGTCTAAATACACATTAAAGACATTTTAAACCATTAGGCTATTACAACATATTATGTCATGGGTGTCCAAAATATGTTATTTAATCACTTCGTATGATTATGCGGTATTTTTTTCCGACGAAGGGTGTCCAATTGGACACTCTCACATACATGTGCCTACGCCCATCGGGCTATTACAAGCATTATTTTTCCAAATTTTAGTTCTGGAACATATAACAAAACTAATGTACTGCTGAAGAAGAGGTTAGAATGTGAGTTAGACTCAAAATCTAATTTTACAATTCTATTAGTACTATGTTTTGACTTTTGAAAAGTGAAAATTCTTGTTTGATTTTGTAATAACAACTCGTATATAATATTAACACGTTTTTAGTCCATTCTATATACATTAAAATCCATGTTTGCAAAGTTGTCTACAGTGTGAGAACGGTTCAAAAAAGCTATATCTCCAGTTCAATTAATCTTCTTAGTACCAGACACTATATCAAAGTGGGTAGATACATAAAGTAGAATCAATATATATTCTAATGTGTTGCTAAAGAGGGACCACAATTTTTTTTAAAGGAGGGATACTGTTTGTTTTTAAAAAAAATTGTTGTAATAAAGCATTTAAAACAGGAGCAAATTACAAGGAGGTGTACTAGGAAAAATAATGGAGTTGGATTGTGTTGTAGCTATTTTAATTATATTTTGTTGTTCTTTCGTTACGCTTCTGGCGAGTGAAGAAAGTATCAAGATGGGCAAATCAATCACTGGTAATCAGAAAATGATTTCAGCTGGTGGAAGTTTTGCCTTAGGCTTCTTCACTCCGCGTAATTCTACATTTACCTATCTTGGCATATGGTACAACACGATCCCCGAACAAACAGTCATTTGGATTGCTAATAGAGAATCTCGAATTCCTCAGAATTCTACTGTTGTTTTCACTATTGGTGATGATGGGAATTTAGTGATTTTTGACGTAAAAGATCAACTTATTTGGTCATCAAATGTTTCATCCATAACTTCAAATTCTACTGTAGGAGCACTACTAGATAATGGAAATCTAGTGCTCATACATGGTGAGTCTGATATATTGTGGCAGAGCTTTGATCATCCTACCGATACGTTTATGCCTGATATGAAACTTGGTTATAATAGAAAAACAGGACAACGGACTCTGATCAATTCGTGGACAAGTAATGAAGATCCTCGGCCTGGAAATTTCTCGTTTGGGATAAATCCTGAAGGGCGGACGCGCTTTTATATATTGAAGCAGAACAGTATTTATTTTAGGTTTGATGATAGTAATGAATACAGTGGAGGGAATATCGGAGGAATTGCTTGGTATATTTCTGTTGTTTCGGGAAATGATGGAGTTTTTGTTACGTATGGTTATACCAAAGGGTTGGTAACATTAAGGATTGTTTTGCATCCTAATGGTTACATTCAGTTGCTGGTATGGCGTCAAAATGCTAATAAGTGGATAGTTAAACTTCAGGCACCAGAATCTCTTTGTGAACGTTACGCGGAGTGTGGTCCATTTGGCAGCTGTGATGTTAGATCAAGTGGATTATGCAGATGCTTAACTGGATTTGAACCAAGATTTTCGACAGATTGGGAGAACGGGAAATGGAATGATGGTTGTGTTAGAAAAGTAGCATTGAGTTGTGATGGCGGAGACATATTCTTGAAACATGAAGAGGGTATGAAGTTTCCGGATCATTCTATCTCCTTAGGACATATGAGCATTAAGGACTGTGAAACGCGGTGCATTAGGAACTGTTCTTGTTCAGCTTATGCTTATTCGAATAGCACTTGTTTAATTTGGTTTGGAGATTTACTGGACCTTTCCCACAACTTTTCTGGTGGCAGAGTTCTCAATGTTCGAGTTCGTGGCTCTGAGCCAGGTATTTTCACTTCTATCCTTACTAATTCTACTAACAAACGATTCTCTACACGTCTTTGGTCAAGAAAACTAAATTTATTTGCTTTTTGTCTTCTGGATGCAGTTACTCATGGTGGATCTAGGAATTTGGCTCATAGACACAAAGTTTTCGTTGCGAGTATTGTTTCTGCAATATCTATCATCTTGGTTCTTATAAGTATTTTTTTCTTTATCTTCGAAAGAAAGCACTTGAGAAGACAAGGTATGTTTAGTGTACGTCTTAATTGTAAATACAAATACTGAATTCGAATTTCGTATGGGTTACACTGATTTGCTTTACTGATTGCTGTTTGAAATTAGGCTGGAAGAATGGAACTAAAGCTTTCATTAGGTCCGTGTCTGGTTTATATTCGGTTGAAAAAAGCGATATGAAGTTGCTGCAGTACAACCTTCAGAAAATAAGAGAGGCTACTAACAACTTTCATGGAGAACACAAACTTGGAGAAGGTGGATTTGGTCCTGTGTTTAAGGTGCTAAAACTAAATTCATTGTTGATATTTTACTGCTGCTACTTTGAGAGAGACGTCATACGTCTCATTTTCGTTTCATGACTATGGTGGATGTGGATTTAAACATTCTGTTTCAGGGTTTTTTAGCTGAGTTCGGGGACGTAGCCATCAAAAGGCTAAGCAAGAGGTCATCACAAGGACTGGAGGAGTTTATGAATGAACTGAAGCTAATCGCGAAACTGCAGCACAAGAATCTTGTCAGCCTCTTAGGATGCTGTGTTGAAGGGGAGGAGAAGATACTAATCTATGAGTATATGTCCAATTGCAGCTTGGACAAATTTCTGTTTGGTTCGTCTTCTACTCCGTTTTAAGACTTCACATAACTTAAAAACTTTTTATTCCACTCAATTCCATTTGGTTAATGAGTTATTCATTTTTCTTTTTAGACCCTTCGTTGAAGATTACACTCGATTGGGTTACACGTTTGGGGATAATAGAAGGAATTGCTCAAGGAATGCTTTACCTGCATAAGTACTCGAGATTAAAAGTCATCCACAGGGACTTAAAAGCAAGCAACATTCTTCTAGATCAAGAGATGATCCCAAAAATATCAGACTTTGGAATGGCAAGGATTTTCGGGACTGATCAAACACAGGCCAATACAAATCGAGTCGTTGGTACATAGTAAGTAATAACCCCTTATGATTTGTGGTTTCCAAGCTTTTATGTCATTTGTGCATATCTAATGGATACATATTTATACAAATATGGCATAGTGGCTATATGTCTCCAGAATACGTAGTATATGGCCAATTTTCAGAGAAATCAGATGTTTTCAGCTTCGGAGTATTGCTGTTAGAAATCCTGAGTGGTGAACGTAACTCAGACTTTTTAATGACTGAAATTTCCGCGTCCCTCTTAGGATGGGTAAGAACACTCAAGACTTTAATTAATTCTGTTTTCTTTCACTTTTTTTTCATGTTTTTTATTTATGGTGCAACTCATTTGAACTTTTTTTAGGCATGGAATAAGTGGAAAGAAGGAAAAATCTTGGAGTTGATTGATCCGTCCATAAGAGAAACTTGCGACAATAACAAAGCAACAAGATGTATTATAGTTGCCCTTCTTTGTGTTCAAGAAATCCCTGTTGATCGACCAACAATGTCTGATGTATCTTTCATGTTAAGCAACGAAACAACTCCTATCCCTGAACCAAAAGAACCTGCTTTTCGTAGTAGCTGGCAATCTCAGCAGTTAAGTGATGTATCCATAAATGAGATGACGATTACCTTGCCAAAACCGCGATGAAATAATTTAAGTTCTCCTATTTCTTGTAGTAAATTTTTCTTGTTAGCATAGAGCTGTCATAAAAAAAATTTGTAGAACTTACAAAAGTGTAGCTCTGGAAGAAATATAGACTAAATTTCTCTGTTTAATTGATGTTTTCATGTTTTTTTTTTTCTGTTCCTACAGTGTATCAAGTTTGTGAAAATGTTGTTTTGAACATTCACTTGGCTTAGAATTCTGTAGTGGTTGAGGGTTAAAATATTTTGCAACTTGTCTCAGTGCTTTCATTTAAATACTCACTGCATCACAAAACAGAGAAAAGCATTGTTAATCATTTTATTTCCATGGATTTGGAATCTCATTTGTAAGTGGCCAAGATATGTCAAAAATGTTAATTTGAAAGAAACAATTATATAATTAGACATACTGCACTACCATATCATTATAACAAAAATAACTTTTAGCTGCAATAAATAGACATATTAATAAAGAGTGCTAATATATTTACCGACATTAGTTAAGTGCCATTAGATCCAATGTCGCTAAAGACTTTAGGGACACATATAAAGAGTGTTAATTGCCGCTAAAAATATATATTTAGCGACAATAAAGCTATTGCCGTTAATTAATTGCCGCTAAAGATCATTTTTAATGTAGTGTATATACTATATATACATGTAGTTTTATTATCAGATACACAAAACTAGTGAGAGAGACAAGCGAGATTGGGGAGGAAGGCGAGCGAGATTCGTATGTGCCCAGATACATGTATATCACACCAGATACACACTAGATACATGTATCTGTATGTATCTGGGGTAATTTGCATATATAAGGGATACCAGATACATAAGAGAGTGGCGAGCGAGAGGTGAGGGAGGCGAGCAAGATCTGTTATGTACCTTAGAACATGTGAATTCACTTAAATATAATGTATCTAGAACAATTTACACCTAAATTTGACTCCATATATCTGAGATATATGCATTTGAACGTATCAGGAGACACCAAAATCTGATAAGACATGTTTATTGGAAATTAGAATGTATTTAAATAATTAGCTTTTAAACTAGTGAGATTTTTGTAAGTTCCCTAATTTTTATATATTTTTGGGATGGATATCTTAAAATTTTATTTTATACCTATAGAGAGAGACACTAATGTGATCTTGTGTTAGAATATTGTAACAAATTTGCTGTTGGCGCACTATATGTGAATTCAATGGTTACAAATTTACAAGCTAACAAAATCACTAGTGGCGCACTAAACTAGGCCTTTAATAATTCAAATTTCAAGGTCCCAAAAATTATTCCTATTGAATATAAATATACTATTCAAATAATCATTATTACTTCTTATTAGTAGTGACAAATAAATCTTTGGGATAAGGGTCTGAAAAATACCCCAATTTTGGTCAGATTTGTTATTGCGATACTAAACTTTCATAAGGACTTATTACCTCCCTAGACTATTTAACACGTGGGCAAATATATATGTTTAAAATACGGTATTAAATAGTCTAGGGAAGTAATAGATCCTCATTGAAAATTTAGTATCGCAATAGCAAATCCGACCAAAGTTGGGGTATTTTTCAGACCCTTATCCCTAAATCTTTCCAACCACTTGTTCTTAGTTTGTCATCAATCATTAATCATATAGTTTATTGATGTAACTATAGGTGAAAGTGGTAACCATTGAGGGGTCGTTTGGTAGTGAGTTATGCAAGTATTAAAATTTGCACAAATAATATTATGTTTGATAGTTGGTTAGGAGGTAAGTTATTAATGTCTAAGAAAAATTGTAAAAGTAAAAAGGATTTCTTCTAATCAATATACTCAATCAAATAAAAAAATACATCATTCTTTTTTCAAATATCTGTCGAGAATAATTTTTGCCCTTTTTGTAACAATTACTTTAAATTAAAGAAGTCTTTCAAACTAATATAATGTTACTTAAGATCAATGACGTCTCAATAAAAAATACTCCTAAATGAATTGACTATATGTATTATCCATGAAAAAAAATATTAGAAAAATTAATTATAAAAAATTAGCAACTTGTTTAGGTATTTGTTTTGGAATGGAAGACAATTTGTTTTCTTATTGAAATGTGTTTTCCTCTTTTATTTGAGTTAGAAACTTTGGAATTGCAAGCAAGTTCATTCCTTTTGTGAAAAATGTATTCCTTTCCTTTTATTTACGTTAGTTTTTCAAAATCAAAAATAAAAATAAAAATCATTCCTCCATAAAAAGGTATTTTCCTTCTTTTTTTTCTTCTTTAACCTTAGAACTTCAAATTCTTTAAAGAAAACTGTCCAATAAAAAAATGTCATGGGTATAATATTGTAATTTCAGTTTTTGTTCTTCTTCACATGTTTTTATGAGAGTGAGTTCACTCTCCCTGCCAGTCATCCATTAGGTTGGTATTAAATTCATTTAAAAAGTTAGTAAGGGGTAAATAAACACCAGTGTAGTTAAACTGATAAAAAGTTTTGCTATCAAGTTGATTTGATGTATTTTATCTTCTCTTAAGGTGAAAAAATAATTTCATGCGGAGAAAATTGGCGTAAAAACTAATGAATTCATCACATTATCGGCCTTCTTCCACTGTGATTGTCAACTCAATTTTGGTGAAGCTAGGTGGTTTACCAGATGAAACTGAAGATGAATTAGAAACATTTCTCCTTGACACAAAAGCCGGTTGATTAGGCTTTGGAAGAGACGTACTTTCACTACGAAGCATCATCACAACATTTGACATTGTAGGACGATCACCTGGATCTTCTTGCACACATAAGAGCCCAACGTTTATGCACGTCATTGCTTCTTTCGGGTTGCATGATTCGAGCAATGAATGATCCAGCAAATGTAGTGCTCTTTTTTCTTTCCAGTAATTCCATGCCTGTGATATCATGATTTAGAATAATGAATATGAAGTTCAACGTACATATATATTGGAAAAAATTAACATGTACTCTAGGCACTCACATGGACCAAAAGATTAGATGCTTCTTTAGATTGATAAAATCCTGTGTTTCTCCTTCCAGTTACTATCTCCAGTATAACTACTCCTAAGCTGAATACGTCTGACTTAATCGAGAATACTCCTTCCAATGCATATTCAGGAGACATATATCCGCTAAATCAACCAAATAATGATGGAATAATCACGAGTCAGATGTGCGATGCAATTAAGCAAAGTTCATAACATTAACATGTTTGTATTACTTACTAAGTTCCAACCACTTTATTGGTATTTGCTTCTGTTGTTTGTTCTTCAACTATCCTTGCCAAGCCAAAGTCTGAGATTTTTGGGTTCATTTGTTGATCCAAAAGAATGTTACTTGTTTTCAGATCTCTATGAATGATTCTGAGCCTTGAGTCTTCATGAAGATAGAGAAGCCCTCGAGAAATTCCTAATATGATCTCTAATCGCTTTTTCCATTTCAATGACTTGCTAAGTGTTGGATCTTGTTTTGGTGACCATGGAGAAAATTTAGCAACATTGATCAAGTAAATAGAGTGATTAAGAAATTCAGATATATATACTAACCGAATATGAAGGTGTCTAGACTTTTGTTTGACATATACTCGTAAAGTAGAATCTGTTCATACCCTGTGATACAGTAGCCTAAAAGTCTGACTAGATTTCTATGTTGAAGTTTTGAGATCAGTATGACTTCGTTCCTGAATTCTTCAATGCCCTGTCTAGATTGGGTTGATAGCCTTTTCACAGCAATTTCTTGTCCATCTGAAAATATACCCTAAAAGATTTTCGATGTGTAAACTAGGATGCTATGAAATGACTACATAAAGCGGAACTATTGAAGTGAAAAAATAGTGCTAACCTTATAAACAGGACCAAAACCTCCTTGT
>JAJOOI010010530.1:0-43653 GCA_029582585.1 Solanum bukasovii | reverse complement strand
CATCGTGCAATAATGAGGAGAGACAAGTTAAGAAACCATTGTACTGAGAAAGGTCCTTGACCCTTAATAGTGCCTATTGGCTGCATCATCATCATCATCATGCTAGCTGAAGCTGCTGCCTCAAATGCAAGAATCCCCTTAATACTACTAACTGGGAAGATGACTTAATTTCTTGTTTGAAAAATTCAAATTTTGTGTGTAGATGGATCGTAGTTTGATGTATAATAGGAATAATTTTGGTCGAGCGGGGCTAAGGCCTGAAGATACATGGGTAGTAATATCTAAGAATAAAGAAATAAAATCTGTTATGAAGATTTGTATTGTATTTTGAGATTATTATAGCTTATATCTCAATCTAAAATAATCATGTTGTAAATTCTGATGCAAACTTAGAACTAATATCATTTTGGTTTATGTCGTTGTATGTATTTTAGTTGTTTTTAAACTGAAAAATGTATGGATTAGATGTTTTTGCTGATAATTGACAATTAAGATGACTTGTTCTTTGTTTATGAGTAATTAAGATGACATATGGATCTACCTATTATTTTATTGGTTGTAGTAATGAGAAGAGGAAATTTATATATATACTATAGTCTATAGATATAAACCAGAGGAAAGTTAAGAAATCATTGTGCCCAGAAAGGTCCTTGACCCTTCTGTAATAGTGCCACCTTACTACTACTTTTTTAATGATGTATTCTATTTTGATTTATTTAGGGAAGTGGACATTATTTGGGACAAACTGTTGAGAGAAGTATGATTTTGTAGTCACCAAAGATACATTTATTCATTTGCACAATGCCTCGTTAAGCAGTCCCTACTAGGATTGTTACAATTTGATTTTCAGTAAATTATTACATAATTTAGTGTTTAACAAATTCAATTTTTTGTGATATTTATGTAGATGAATCGTAGTTGGATGTATAATATGACTAATTTTGGTCGAATGAGGCTAAGACCTGAATTTGTAGAAGGTGTCACTGGTTTTGTGGAGTATGCAAAGTCACTAGAACTTTTTCAACGTAATGGTGTGCTCAAGTGTCCTTGTAATAAATGTTAATGTTAGAATTATGAAAAAACAGATATTGTTAAGGGCGAAGGATCCAAGATTTAAGCAAATGAGTGAGATCGGTAAGAAGGCTAGACCATCTACTAAGGGTGGTTCTCTACACAAAAGTGCGGCTCAAAGTCAAGGAAGTATGAGGAGGAAATTGGTATGTATCATTTTTCTGTAAGTTTTTATATATTTTAGGTATTAATATTTAATTACTCTTGATTATAACTTAATTAGTTCAATATGTAGGAAAAGGAACTAGGAAGATTGGTAACTCAGGCTGAGGCATTCAAGGCAACACACATAAGAAAGAAGAAAAATCTCGAAGATCCAGACGTGTGGGTTGAGCCGCGAGCTGAATTGACCTATGTAAGCCTCTAATTTAAACTAATAGTTACTTATTTTCTAAATTTATATTCTAATAATAATACCATTCAATTTAGAATCGATATCTTCAAGTTTTGGAGGATTTACGACAAACTTAACCAGAAGAAATCGAGGTATGCCACTTACCCAAGAACAGGCTGAGAGAGTGTGGCTAGACTTGATTGGTGGGCCGAGTAGATATGGGTATGCCTATGGCATGCCACAACAGACCTTTCGTGAATATCATTCTGAGTTTGAAGGCCTAAGTAGTTCCTATGATGATGAATCGATGAAGAAAAATTTGGCTATGGAGCAAAAGATAGCTGAGCTATCTAGCCAAGTCAAAGACTCGTGGGCTAGGGAAAGGCGCAGGGACATAGAGTATGAGGGTCTTAAGGCTCAATTAGATGCATTACTTGCTTCAGGAGGGATTCCCCCTTGTTCCAATGACGTCACTTTCCCTCCTCGACCCTCTCAGTCTCAACCTTCTCGATATCCAGTGTATGGTCAACAAAGAAATATGACATATGAGTCTAGTAGTGATGAAGAAGATGAGGATCATGTGGCAAACACACTACCGCATTAGTGAAGTTTAGAATTGTAATAGATAATCTAAGTTCTTTACTTTATGACTTTTTTATGGGACTTATTTGTTTTGTGAATGCATGATAACATTGAAATCCTATTATATAACTTATGGATTTTATGATTTTTCGTTCAATTTCAAATTACGTTGAAGGTGAGTTGCATATTGAGTTGATAAGAGAATATTTAGTAAATGTGTTGTATTAGTTGATTGTTGGAAGCTCTTTGAGCTTGATTTAGCTAATTAGAAAGGTATTGAATTAATATGACAGGTGATGAGCAGCTGCAAAAACAGTTACAAGCTGTCAGTTTTTTTCCAGAAAAAGAGACCTCATGAGGTCTCTTCTTTGCATTTTATTTTCCAGAAATTTCATAAAAGAGATCTCATGAGGTCTCTTTTCTGCATTTTATTTTTTAGAAATGCAGTAGAGAGACCTCATGAGGTCTCTTTTCTGCAATTTATTTTTTAGAAATGCAGTAAAGAGACTTCACGAGGTCTCTTTTTGGTAATTTCATTTTTTAGGCTATGAGATAAAGCGGCCTCGTGAGGTCTCTTTTTTTAAATATAAAATAAAAATAAATAATATAATAGTGACCTCATGAGGCCACCTTTATTAAAAATAAAAAAAATGTAAATTATGAAATTGCGACCTAATGAGGTCTCTTTTTTTAAAAAATTGGAAAATTTATTGGTGACGTCGTGAGGTCTCTGTTTGGCGACCTCATGAGGTCTCTACAAAAAAGTCACCTACATTATAGCGACCTACCGTTGAGGTCTCTTTTTAGGTCTCTTTTTCCAGAAAAGAGACCTCATGAGGTCTCTTTTTTAAGTCTCTTTTTACAGTTTTTTTAGTAGTGATAAAGCAATTAAATCATTTAAATTGTTTTTTAAAAGGAATCCATGACTTACAGTAAAGCCCTAACTTTTGGGAACTTGAAAGTTTTGAAATCTAGTTTTGGAGGGGCTCTATGGGTGAAGGCTGCCCATAGATGAAAAGCTACCATACCTTATTGAAGAATCTCCACGAAATTGAGTGGAAAAGACAGTCCATTTCAACCCTAGACTTCACCTTCTTCTTCTATGGAGTTTTAGAGAGAGAAATATTGTGTAGAAGAACTTTGGGATCTTTTGGGGTTTTGGAATTAATGACTTAGTTGGGGTGGTTAATGAGTTAAAATATTATATATATATATATAGGTGTATAAATTGCATATAAAATGACCCCCACTTAAAACCAACTAAAAAGGAATTTACTAAAAGATCCCCCTACTAGGCAGCCTATTCCCAAGCACCACGACTGGACTTCACGAGTCGTGGTCCTGCCCATGGTCCTTGGGCAATGGCTTGGCTAGTGAGTCTTGGCCTCCACAATCCTAAGGCATGACCACGAGCCTTCTCACAACCGTAGTCAAGACCACTGGCCGTGAAGTGGCTCGTGGTCCTTAGGCAGCGGCTTGGCTCCAAGGACCTGCCTCCTATAAAGTTAAGGGACCCTCACGAGGCCTTCCACAAACCGTGGTAAAGACCACTGGTCGTGCTGATGGCCGTGAACTTGGGGCAGCGCCTTGCCAAAGTTGGGGCATCATTTGCCCTTGGCTTAGGCATTGCCCCTTTGCCTTGGTACTTGTCCTTGTTACCCTTAATTAAACCCTAGATGGTCTTCTAAACTACGGGGTATGACATGTGCCTTGACGTTTAACCCCTAAACCCCTCATTTTAAGTACGGAAAGTCTTGTCTACGACTCTAACCTCATATCAAACTCTAGAACCCTAACTTAAGGCTCTAGTTTAGTCTATTAGTTTTCGGAGTGTTACTGTCAGAGGCATTTCTCAGCATTTAGAAAGCTTGGGGGCAGCCCAGGCTTTAACAAGGTCAATGACTACCTGGGTTCCTCGAGATTCAGTATTAGAAGATTTGAGCTTTTTCAAGAGTTCACTATAGGTATATGAGGTTCTTGGTCCAACAAGTGCTTCTCAAGAAAGAGTTGGGTTGACTGTCCCCAACAGGGTTCATCGTCTGTTTCTGAGTACGCGATGGGATTTTTGGAGTGGGCTGGGCTTAGTACCAGATCATTTCCTTCAGACTAGGAGTTGAATTAGGGTTTCAATGGATGGTTAACCTTGCCACTCTAGTTGGCGTTGAAGCATCTGATAGCAATGGGATTTACCTTTCCCCGGGTTGTTAGCCATGTGAGGGCCATAGTACAAGTGTGTCTTGAGGCTTACAGAGAAAGTGGTAAGAGGTCGCACCATTAGTAACGCAGTGACAACATTCCATTTTGAGGTGTGTATCAGCTTAGTAAGGGTCATCTTCCATCTAGACCTACCAGGTCTTTGGCGGTAGTATCTAAGGGTCCAAGGGGTTATTGGGTAGGTTGTGGTACCTATGGCAGGCAAAGCTCAGGTAAGACTTCTCGCGGTGCTTATCTTGGACCTACACGTGTTGGGTCTCATGTTACTTTTGTTGGGTCTTCACAACAGGTTGCTCTTAGTGACAATTGCTATGAGTGTGGCGAGGTAGGTTTACTATGTTAGAGATTTTCGTACGGGCCTAGTACAATTGGCTGGGGGTAGTTTTGAGCTTGGCAGAGGTACATAGGGCTGATCACTGTGTTCTTCACATCGGGCTTTAGACTATAGAGGTTATTATGATTGTAGAGAGTTTGGTCACGGGTCCAGGGAGTGCCCCAGGTGGGAGTTGAATTCCAAGGCAGTGTCGACATCTAGTACCCCCAAGATAGGGTGGTCGGACCTTATTGTACTTGTGGGGAGCTTGTCCATTAGTCTAAAGCTTGTCCCCTGCATGGGACCATGATGAGAGGTATGCATGTAGGTTAGTCTCGGGGGTTGATGGCACCTTCGGTCAAATATGGTTCTTTTGGTGTTCTTGGTACTACTTAAGGTGTTCAAGTTGAGGTCAAGCACGATCCGTTTTATGCTTATGTAGACTGGCCAGAGGACAAGGCCCTAGGTGTATTTTTCCTTTGTTCTTATCATGTGTGATCTAATTTTTTCATGCCCACTCATGTTTATTTGATTTTTTATATACCACTATCTTGTTATAACTACTTGATTTGAGGAATGTTTATGCGGTTTACCTTCTGTAGTTGATTTCTTTTAGTACTGGATCAACTAGGCGATGTTTCTTTGATTGGGAGTAGTGGTTGAGTAAATCCCCATGATTTTGCCTTGGTGAATTTTGTCGTGTGTTCTCGCTGTAATATCGATCCTCGTTAGATAGGTGGCTCAGCTTTACGCAGTTTGAGGTTTATGTATTGTTGGGCCTAGTCAGCTTAGAAGGTTGCCTTAGTTGTATGTCATTCTTTTGGAGTAATAGTTGGGATATTGCTAGTTGTCAGAGTTGTAAGAGGGGTAGTTTGGCCTTTTATAGCTCTGTGGTAGTCTTGGTTGGCCACTTTCTTCCTTTTCCTTAGTCTTATTCTCGGTTGTGTTTTTTCTCATTTGATCTTTTCAGACTCGTCTTCTTCTGGTGATCTTGGAGTTTGGTTATGGCTAACCGAAATTAGAAGGTATCATATCTTATCGTGCCTTGTTTCTTCTTTCATTGTTTCTAAGTGATTGTTATGATTGCCCTCGAGGTTTGTTGGTGATTTGGAGTTGGAGTGGTATTGTTCATCGGTGACATCAGACTTTAGCTTTTATTGGGGAATGGTACTTTGCTTAGAAGATTTACCTTAAGGATGGGGTCAAAGTAATTTGTGGAATCTATGATTCTTGTTCAAGATGCGGGGTTTGGTTTAATATTGCTTGGTAAATTGCGTGGTTCGTGATGGAGTTGGTGCCCTTGTGCCACCACCAACTAGTTAACTATGTTGATATGTTGCCTACCAATTTTGGTTTCCCTTAGGCTGGGGTGGTTGGTTTAGATTTCCAGTGACAAAGTAGCATGTGGGCTCAAGGGTCAGTTTTTCAGAAGCTCTATTTGAAGACAGGACTTAGCTTTAGAAAGTTGTATTCCAGTTGAGATTGTTAGTTTTTGAGAGTTAGGAGTGGATTTTGGGCTCTTTCGTGGGGTGAATTCCTTTTATTGCTGGTAGTCGTTCCTCTATGTTCAGGCATAGCTTGTAGTTCTCTCGAGGTTTATGTTGTGTGGGTTTGTAGGCAGGTTTCAAATCGTGTTGGAGATGTCCAGGATAGCTAAGGACCGACAGAACGCTCTTGAGTGTTTGAAGATGTTAGATTTGGAGCATAAGGTGAGTATTTTGATTTATGAGTTGGGTTGTTCTACAATTGTCCTGTATTTGCTTGATTCGGTGGCTTCGGTGTAGTGTTGGTTTTCTTAGATGAATTTGGTGCTTTCAGTCATGTTCGGTTAGTCGAAACCCAAAAAAGGAAATGGATGAGTTTTTGGAGTTTAAAGTGAACTTGAAGATTTTCCTCTTAACCTGAGTTCTGTGTTGGTGTCATTTGATTCGAGAGGGTGTCTGAGGGTTTGGCAGTGCATGTGGTCCTAGTATCCTCATCTTTCGTTCCTTCAGGCTGTAACTGTCCTTCAACTTTTGTGGATGAAAGTTCTTTTAGTAGTGGATGTTGTAATGACCCTTCAGGTCATTTCCTCTAATTTTCAAACTCTTCAATGTTTAGAGATTTCCTATATCGACCCCCAAGTCATTTCTAACTTGCTGGTATTGAGAGTTCGGTCGCCGAGTCATTCATTTGTGTTTTGTGCAAGTTCCAGTATTTTGGAGCCTTTGTAACTTGAATGGTTGACTTCTGTCAAAAGTTCAGGTACATGGCCTCGGAATATAATTTTGATAGTTCCATCAGTGTTGGAAGGGCCATTTTAGGCTAAGGGCATGGTTGGTTAGTGCCCCGATGAGACTTCTAGTGCAAGTTTGTGTCATTAGGCGTTTTAATTTTGAAAGCTTTGGCCAAGGGTTGACTTCGGTTAACATTCTCGGTTAACGTGCTCAGATGAGAATTCCTTCAGAGTGGTTAGCTCCAAAATGTCGAGTTTGATCTAGAATAACCTTACGTGCGGTTGGCAAGTCCTTTTGTGGATTTTATCTTAGAATGGAACTTGGGCGTGGGACCCATTTTTCATCGATATCTCCTTGGATGAATGTTTTGATGGTTCCATTGAATTTGGAATGCCGAATTTGATAGGGTAGCTTATCTCATTTGTAAGCACAGGGTTTCGAATGAATCATGGGCGCCCCGATGAACATTTCCTAGTTGAGCAAACTAGTTGATATGCATCAGCTGGTATAGTTTGATTTGCTCATCACGTTTGCGAGCCCTGGGCCCGCGTTCCTGGAGCTTCGCTTCCTGGAGTGGCGCGATTGCAAGGCCTATGGCCACGATCGCGAAGGCATGGGGTCCCATCCCTCCGCATTCGCAAGGATCTCCTTCGCATTCGTGAATGTCTTTTTCTGAGTGGTCTGCGATCGTGATGGCTTGTGAAGTCTGGTCTTTTAATTAAGACCAACAGGCATTTCAACCAGATGTCATTTGTTGTTTTTGCAATTTTGGGAGTTAGAATACTCCAAATTGAGCGATTCCAAGTGCAAGATGTTTGTATTGTTTGTGGCTAAGTGTTGGAATATCCGCAGCAGTTCAGGGAGCATTGGATTTAGGTAATGCTTGTCCCAAAAAGGCTACCTTATCTCTTTAAATGTTGATTTTTCTGCATGTGTTGGTTTGGGTTGTTCCGAGCATCGAATTGTGTCCCATTTTGAGACACAAGTTTGGTAAGTCATTTGGAACCTTTTGACAGAGTCAATTTTGGGATTCTCGGTGTGGGTCCCACATTCCCGTTTTGACTTCCCACTTCTATGTAGGAATGTTAATCTCTTAAGTGATACCTCCTGGTTTCTGATGTTTTGCCTTAACATGTTGACAGTTAGGACACTTAGCCACAAAGTCTGTTATGCCCTTCATCATGCCGTTTCACCAAAAGACTTCCTGTAGATCACGGTACATCTTAACCGCACCTGGATAAATAGAATATCTGGAATAATGGGCTTAAGTAAGGATATGTTGCCTCAACTCACCCACATTAGGAACACATAAGTGACCCTGGTAACGAAGCACACCATCTCCCCCTTGGGAGAAAACCTCAACTTTCTACTGATGAACTGCACCTTTCAACTAAAGTAATATAGGATCACTGTCATGTTTTTCCTTAACGTAAATGAAGATTTCGATCCATTCTGAACTATCACACCACCATCTGATGTGTTTGTAAGGCAAACTCCTAAGCGAGCAAGCTGGTGAACATCTTTGGCTAACTCTTTCTTTTCTTCCTCAACATGTGCTACACTACCCATAGACAGTCTGCTGAGAGCATCAGCCACTACATTGGCCTTACCATGATGGTAAAACACATTTATGTCATAGTCTTTGAGGAATTAAATCCATCTCCTCTGACGAAGATTCAACTCTTTTTAGGTGAACACCTACTGGAGGCTCTTATGATCTGTGAACACATCAACATGAACACCATACAAGTAATGTCTCCAAATCTTTAGGGTGAATACTACGGCTGCAAGCTCGAGGTCATGAGTCAGGTAGTTCTTCTCGTTACATCAAAACACAACCTACGCCGACCCTGGAGGCATCACGATAAATAACATAACCGTTTGAACCATCTGGTAGAGTTTAGACGAGAGCTGTAGTCAACCTAGTCTTCAGTTTTGAGAAGCTTTTCTCACACTCATCTGACCACTAAAATTTGTCCTTCTTTTGAGTCAACTTGGTCAATGGGGAAGATATGGATGAAAATCCTTCAACAAATCTCCAGTAATAACTGGCAAAACCCAAGAAATTTCTGATATCTGTTGGAGAGGTGGGTCTGGGCTTGTGCTGTACTGCCACAATTTTCTGAGAATCCACTCGGTCCCCTTTACTGGATACCACATGACAAAGGAAAGAGACAGACTGTAGCCAGAATTCACATTTGTTGAACTTAGAGAATAGCTGGCAATCTTTGAGAGTCCGTAGGACAACTCTCAGATGAGTCGCATGCTCCTCCCCACTTCGAGAATAAATGAGGATATCATCAATAAAGACGATGACGAACAAGTCAAAATACTATTTAAACACCCTGTTCATTAAGTCCATGAAAGCTGCAGGAGCATTTGTTAGTCCAAAAGACATAACTACAAACTCATAATTACCATACCGAGTTCTGAAGGTTGTCTGCAGAATGTCATTATCTCTGACTCTGAGCTGATGATAGCCGGATCTGAGGTCTATCTTAGAAAAACAACTAGCACCCTGAAGTTGGTCGAACAAGTCATCAATCCTGGGGATAGGATATTGTTCTTGATTGTCACTTTGTTCAACTGCCGATAGTCAATGCATATCCTGAGAGAACCATCTTTCTTTTTCAAGAACAACACTGGAGCACCCAATGGAGAGATACTAGGTCTGATAAAGCCCTTATCTAGAAGGTCTTTCAACTGCTCTTTCAATTCCTTAAGCTTGATTGGAACCATTCTGTAAGGAGGCGATGCCGGTGCTGCTTGCCGACGACCCTTCGTTTACTTCTCTGGAGCCAACGATGCCGCTTTTTCCGTCACGAAACTCTCCCCCAAAAAGCATGTTTTTTTTACCGACGCACAAAGAAAATATTTTGTTGCGAATGAACAAGATATTGAGAAATTGTCCATACGTAAAATCCGAATTATTGATACGGGCCTTTTCCACAGAAAAGGGGATTCAACTGATTTTTTTCAAGCAATCGCAGCTACTTTCTTTCTCTTCCACTGCATTCCCACGGACAACATAAAGCACCAACAGCGATCCGATGTCCACCCCGCCTCATATTGTGCCAGAATGGTATTTCCTACCGATCCATGCCATTTTTCGAGTAGCTCTGATCCACCGGAGCAGTTACAATTGCTTCAGCTGGAGCTGCGACAATTGCTTTAGCGGGCGAAATATTTGAGAACTCGGGAAAGGAGAATAAGCCTTTCTAAGGGAAGAAGACCTAGCCCAGCTTTCTTTCCGAGCCATCAATAACTGCCGGCTTTCAACGGGTCCGGCTATCCTTTCACTGGTCAGTCAGTTATGGAAAGGCCTTTACGCTACTACTATTGTGATGTGAGCGGTTCAAATTGGTTGAATCTTTCTCAATCATCCTGGCCAGGTAGGTCCTGGGGGAGAAGTTATAGACACTTTTCCATACTTTGTATCTGGAGTACTTCATTTAATTTCTTCTGCAGTATTGGGCTTTGGCGGCATTTATCATGCACTTCTGGGACCTGAGACACTTGAAGAATCTTTTCCCTTCTTTGGTTATGTCTGGAAATATCGAAATAAAATGACCACAATTTTAGGTATTCACTTAATCTTGTTAGGTATAGGTGCTTTTCTTCTCAGCCTACAGCTTCTCTTGAGTCTATAGGAGTTCAGTCGGGAAGATCAGGGCAGATATGCCCCGGAAAGCAAGCTTCTATATAATCTCTAATCCGAGTCTTACCCCTATATATGTGGAAATTCTGCTACAAATGGATGAGTGAGCGATCCGGCCTCTAGCCCTTCAATGATGGATTTGTCTTCAAAAAAACCCCGACCTCGGTAGGAATCGAAATAGGCTGGGTATCTGGAAGGAGATCTATTCCGAAGTCGATTTCCCCTTTTGGGAGGAACTACAAGAAGATTTTCTGGAAACTCATTTACTACCAGGACTTACTCAAGAGTTGGGGTTTCGTAGTTTGAATCCTTAACTCGAACAAGATGATAGACACATTGTAATGCCCCTCAAAATGAAGTAGGATAAAGTAGAGCCTCACATGGGTTTTATGCATTAATAACTTGTTAAAAAAAAAAGGTCCAACTAAGTGAGGGGTAGTTTGGGCTTTTATTTTTAAGTTGTTTTATTATTTTAGGTATATTAGATCATTTAAATGAGTGGTATAACTTCATTCTTCAAATTAGAATTTCGAAAATCATTCCCTCTCTCAAATATTTCTCTCAAGTTCAAGGAAAAAGAAGGGTGAAGAACTAGGGTTTCAAATTGGAGGCTTCTTTCATCGATTTTCGTGGGCTTTTTCAATATTAAGGTATGGGGACTCTTTATCTTTGATTCATTTTTCAATCAAAGAGCTAATTCAAAGTATTTTCAAAGTTCTTCAAAAATCCTAAAGTCCTAATTTCGATTCTAGCATGGGTTCTTGCATAAGAAAGGCTTTAAATGATGATTTATATTGTTATTAATGATTTTTAGAAAGAAATCCCCATGAACCCATGTTTTCTCAAATTCTCTAAATTTCACCATAAAGTGGGTGTATTGATTTTGAGTAGATGATTATAAAAATTGTGTTTAGTATGGTATGGCTGTTCATATATGGTATTATATATGTGAGTTGTTAAGAATTTTTATTGAATTGAAGGATGTGGGATGTTGGCCTTGAATGGGCAAAAATTGTGAAATTGTCTTCATGTTGAATATGGGCTTATGCTTAGCTTAAATGGTATAGTTGAATACCATGATTACCTATGCTTTCTATTGTGAATTGTTTGATCATGAGAATGGTGAAGGTGTCTTGGAAAGGATGGTAAGTTGACCTACTTTATGAATAATGTTGAATTAGTAGGGAATTGAGTAATGTTGGTTATGGCTTTGGAGAATGGTAAGATGACTTAATCTCTTAGTATTGATTTGTTTTTTATTGGTTGGTTTGATCCACCTTTGGTGGAGGTGGTTATTTGTTGTATTATTGTGAATTGAGGCCATGAAGGGCACTATATGAATGTTATTATATTGTTGTATTATTATACACATATGAGGTTATATGTAAAGTCCTATATGAAGCTATATGTAAAGTTTTATGTGAAGCTATATGTGAAGGTATGATGTGAATGAGTTTTATGTGAAGGTATGATGTAAGTGAGTTTTATGTGAAGCTATATGTGAAGGTATGATGTGAATGAGTTTTATGTGATCTTGGGATGATCCTATGTGAAGTGGATAGCATTGTGAGTTAAAGTATGTTCTCTCTTAACGCTTATGAATGAAGATGATGGAATGTGAGGTGCCCTATATTGTTGAATGTCATCTCTTGACTTGGTAGATTTAGGTGCTCTTCTTGATAAATGAAAAGCTATGTTTAATATAAATCGATATGCTATGGTATTCCTTTCATATGTAAGTGACGAAATCTGTTTCTGAGCTGGGTAGTGTTTGGTATTTTATGCATATCTTGTTCTCTAAAACTTCGTTTACAATGAATAAATATGATTTGGAAAGCTAACTCGTATACCTACAACTCTTATGTTTATGTAAAACTCTAATTTAACTGTTATGGACACGAAATATGGGACGCAACATACGACAAGTTCTGCCCAGAATTTCGGAAATTGAAATCCTGTATGATCAGCTGTAGTGTTTTGAATATATCTTTTTGTACAAAATATATTTTGCGGTGATTCTTGTTTATTTGCAACCTTTAGATATGTACCTACATCTTTCATGAAGGTTATAAAGTTTAATTTTGCCGATTTCCTTTTCAAATCTAGCTTGCGACTTGAGGTACCAGGCTGGACAGATTCACTGTTTTGGGATCATAGTTGTATTTGTACATGCTAGGCTTACTTGTGATGATAATCCTAATTTACGTCAACATTATTGAGCTAATAGAAGTTAAAGAAGTTATGTAATTGTATTTTTAAGGTTGTGTATACTCGTGAACAAGTTGAGGACCTTGAAACGGTTGTTGGTCTATCGTATGAACTCGCAAAGTTGTGTTGGAATGATTCTTTGCCAAAGCACTGAGTTGTGTATAAACTTGTACTTGCACTCTTTTAACTGCGGGAATATTTGAAAGTTGATCTTGGTACCTTGGCTACCTCTTGTCACATTGCATTGTCACGTGGTATCCTTTAAGGCGTTAAAGACACTTATGTAACTCACCCACTTGTACAAACTGTTTGATCACCTGGCACTCTTGTTGGGACCTTGTCCTTCTTGTGGCTGTGACTTTATCACTCTTGGCATGCCTCTTGATTCGGATCATTTGCCATCTTGACTCTGAATTTTTAGTTCGTCTTAAGTATGGAAGTTGTCCATTTGAAGTATGATCTAGAAAGCCATTTTTAATATGGTTCTTGGTTCTCTTGATTATTGGGTTTTGACCCTTCTTGATACAGGGCGTTAGCCCTTCTTGATACTTGCTTGTGCTTGGTGTGACGACATGATGTATATATTGGGCGAGCCTTGTTATTGAATCTCTTGGAAATTGGTGCTATGAGCATTCTTGACACTTGGACCTTTAAATGTAGAACTTGATGCCCTTAATGTGAACTCTAGTTACTTGATAAGTTCTACACCGTGTACGTAGTAGTATATGGCACGAGTAGCCTTTGAAGGTGCTAAAGAAAGTTCTCTAAGTCTATATGACTAAAGTGAGAAGTACCCTAAATGCATGAATGTGTCCTAAATGACTTTAAAGAAGAATGTTGACTTGTTGTCTAAATGATTTGTTGAATGTATAGCTTATGTTAATGAAGTGAGTTACTTAGTACGTTACCTTAAAGCATGATGGTTCTTGTCTATAGTAGCCTTGAGGAACACTTAGGTGTGTATGAAGAGGTTGTATGGACGGCCATTTCATGTCTCACTCAAGTGTGTCTTAAACTTTGGATAAGGGTCCTTGGATGATGAAATGAGTTATGTGGTGAAAATGTTGAGTATGTCTATAATGTGGTTAATGTCTTATATGTTGGTTATGTTCTATAATTTGTCACTGTTCGTGAAGTTTTACTAAAATGGCATAAGGCATGACTTTCAACCAAATGTCCTTTTTAGTATGTTTTTGCATGGTTTCCATACTTAGTACTTAATTGTACTAACCCCTTTCTTTCCCTCTTGACTAAAGTGTAGGGATTTGTAGATGTTGATATTCCATGGTTGATGGATAGGTTCTACGGTGTTTGAAGATGAAGACTTGGTGAGTCCTCATAGATTCGAGGACGATAACCAACATGTTCTTTATGTCTTGTAGTTTTGTTAAAGTTTTGAGTGGGCTTAGTCCCAATGTTGTATTCAAGTATTAGATGGTTTTGAGACATATTGTATAAAGTCTAGAAAGTCTTCCGCTTGCTATTTATTGAGAGTATCTTCGTGTGTGAAGAAAGTTTTAAATTCTCCTCTATTTTTTGAGTATCGTATGCAATGAATGATCCATGAGGCTTGTATTTGACCTCTTCGAGGTCGAATACGCCGGTTACGACTAGGGGGTGCTCTCGGGTCGTGACAAGAAATGCAGGGACATGCCCTAACTAGCTCTAGCAAATACTGAAGAATAAAGACTGAACGCAAAGGAAGATAATCATGTCAATCGTCCTTGAAGAATGAGAACTCACCATTGATGCTGTTGAACTGAAGATCGGGAATCGATCTATGCATGATCTGGAAGATGAGAACATGAACCTATATCACGAAAAGATGTAGCGTAGAGTATGCGTCACTACTTGAAAGGTACTGAGCATGCAGGATAGAGTAAAGCTGAACAATAATCACAACTGAACCAAAACATATATATATATATATATATATAAGCAATGATAAGAGATAAGTATGATGCTAAACTAAGAATACTGAACATGAAGTAACTGAATGCAATGACCAAGTTAATAACAAGTTGACACTGAATATTGAACTGTGACTGATAACGCGGTCAATACAATATAATCTGACTGTAAGGGAGCTACTAATAACCAACCTAAAACCACATGAGCTAAATGTGGAGTCCGATGCATCCGTCCCATCGAGAGGACCCAATATACCCTGCCAAAAGTATAGAGGCATGACTGGTGTGATCACTAAAATGATGCCCACAGAGGGGACTTATAACCTACGGGATACGTAATTTTGGGACTTGAGGGTGATTGACCCTAGTCCACTCGGTATTAAGCTTCTCCCAATTGATTATGTAATTAACAATTTATGACTAAGTTTCTATAATACTGGATAGCTCAAAACTGACATGCTAACTTAAATGAAACTTTAATATGCTGATAATGAAACATTCAAATCTGAGGCATGTATATCTGAAATATCTGACCTAGCATTTGTAATTCATGAACTAAAGAACTACATAGCTAGGGTTCTGAATTTATGAAAGAATCTACACAAAATGATACTAAAATCATGATAATCTGATTTGGATCATTCTAACAGTTAAAACCCAACAATTTCTAACATTCAAGAAACCCTAGGTCTAGATAATAATAAGGGAATCAAGATTCTGACTGAAATCTAGGGACCTAATGGGTGAAAGGAACCCACTACTGAAATCCCACATACCTGGTGACAAATTATACGGTGAAATCTTTTGATTTCGTGTCTGGAACTGATGAAAACTCGTTGCGTTCTTGAACTAGGGCTTGGTCGACTTCCTCCTCTGTTTTGCTCTAAGTTTGATGAATTTTTGGTGAATAATTGATTAGGGTAAGTTCTAATTAGTTTACTAGGCTAAAACTAACCAAAACCACGTAGTTTAGGGGTTAAACGATGTAGTTTAGGGGTCCAACGCATGAGGAAAAGACCAAACGACCCCTGACTTAAAGTCTACGAAAGCCACCGACAGGCTTGACGGACGGACCATCGATCGATTGATGGCCCGTCTTGTTAGTCCATCGATCGGCGTCAGAGAGTGGGGTTCTAGGGGGTCTGACTTATGGCCACGGACCACAGACTGTGGTTTGACCTATGGTTCGTAGGTCCTAGTGTAGGGCTGGAGTTAGAAAGATTTTATGGGGGGTTCTCGGACTAAAACCTAGGGGTTGACTGATTTGACGTTGCAAGCACACCTCATCCAATTCTAGGTGTTCAACGATTGTCAATCAGTATAAAACTCAACCAAATGAGTTGAGGTTGAATCCCACGGGGAGCGGTACGTGTTCAAGAGTCAATTGGGAAGTATGAACATGATCAAATCAGTCGTAGGAATAAACATTATCGAATAAAGACATCATTAAATTAAAGGGGTGACACGAATGTCAAATGGGGGTTTTGGTTTTAATTTTCAACTAAAAACAGTGGCAAACAATATGAAATAACAATAATTATATGGATTCTTGGGATGTGATTCGATTATAGGCTAATATAGACAAATAGGTAATTGCAACTATTAGAAAATCGCTAGATATTAGTGAGTAAGCTAGGCTATAGTAGAGGTAAACCTTCTCTCGAATAATTTAGCCAAAATCAAGTTGATTTCTCTCGAACATCAATAAGCATGCCAAATAAAAACAGCCCACACCTTAGTCCATTCACTCTCTCAAGCTGAATGTGTGGGATTTGGTTTAGGATTCACTCTCTTGAGCTGAACCCAGGTCAACTCAATACCCACAAACCATCAATCAAAAACCTTAGTTCTAAAACCTCTCTCTAGAGTAAGCCACAAACACAAAGGTAGAACTACATTTGCAATTACAATTCTTAAATTAAACCACAATTAATGATTAAACTCACTTCTAAATAGCATTTAAAGTAATAATTAGCAATATCCATAAACTAAATCAGCCCATAATCACATAATCACACCCCAAGAATTGGAGTTTTAGCTAGACATCACAAAAAGGTAAAAACCATTACCAAATTGATTATTCATCAACTGGGTAAGAGTAGATTCATCCTTACAATGCTCCAATTCGAAGAATCTCATAGACCCACTTCTAATTTCTCAAAAGTGAAAACCCTCAATTTTTCAAAACTTGGGAAAAACTAGAGAAAACTTGTCGTCAGAGCTCAAAACTTAATAAAACTAAAAATATATGAGCTAAGATCCTAAACTAAATGTTCAAAAATGTATTTATAGTCGCCAAAAATGTGCTGCGAAGAGTCACTCGGCGAAGTAAGTTGGGCTCGCCGAACCACTCGGCGAGCCGCCCTTTGGTCACTTTCATCGCCCTTCTGCCTTGGCATTCAACATCTTCAACTTGGTTCTTTCCTTCAGGGCTTGGCACACTGGAACTTTAGGCGGTCAAGTAGCCATTCGGCGGCTCGCCAAGTGGACTTGGCAATCACCAGGCTTGCATTTCTTCATTCTTTCAGCTCGCTTTGTTCGTTTTTGCAAATTAGTGTCCTTATTTTGTTCCTCAATCTATATACATGGAAATCAAGGGTTTTACATCAGTTATTGGCACAAAATAAGCATTTGAGGACACTAAATCATAAATAAAGCCCTAAATGAGTCCAAATCTCGGACTCATCAACACCTCCAACTTAAACTTTTGCTTGTCCTCAAGTAAAACTCAAGTTCAGCAATTCAAAAAAGATGTCTCAAACAGTGCTACAAAAGACTCAATCATGAATGCACACAACAAGACTCAACTTACTCATGCAAGGATCAATTGTGTACTCAAAGGTTCAAGTTGTGACTCACCATTATCAAAGATTCTCAAGTTCACAGTACTTGCTTCAAATGCAAGTTCAAGCTCAACAAAGGTACTCAAATGCCCTCACAACAAAGATGATTCCATATTCACACACAATTTTTCAACAATTTATAGTTTCGAAATCACATACAACTCTCACACTCACAAAGATGAGCACATGCATGACTTCACCCATAGGTTTGCCCTTATTTTTCAGCCAATATTCGTTTCAGCTCACTCAAGATCAAAAAGGTCTTTTCAAGGTTTGTAATGGGCTGAGTGTAAAGGTATGATTATTTAGGCTTAGTGGTTACTATCCTCATGAAATTTGGTATGAACATCACTTTCTTTCCTTTTCTTCAACATTTCTACTCATGCTCAAAATTCACCCCATTATTCACTTCCAATGGAATACCGGACACCTTATTTCTTTTGCACTTTTCCAATTTTATATCATAACTTTTTCATTCTTTTTCTTTTTCATTCTTCTTTTCTTTTTTCTTTCTTTTTTTTTTTTTGTATGGAGGGGTTGTATCTTTTTCAAAACAATGGATAAAGGGGGACTTCTTCCCACTTCTTTATTTATCTTCTCTTTTCACTACACCCTCAACTTAGGCTTTTGGCCTAAGTTGGCTATTCAAACAAGGGGTTACACTTGCATCAAATTTCTTCCAAGAAAATGATAAGGCTCGAAGGAGTTCTAGCAAAGTTCACACACTCACAAGGTTGGCCACAAAAGAGGTATATTGTCAAATTGTTTCATTCTTCAAAATTGTTGCCTAAGATCATTTCAAGATCTTGCATCACTTAGTCAACCGGACCAATGGGATAAATTCTAGGTGTCATCACACAAGGTTCATGGTAAGCTCATCACACAAGGCATTGACACCAATATCAAACGAGACTATACACTTTTGCTAATGTGTAATGTTTTTCGCAAGAGACTTCATTCGATAACTGGCTAGTCACAACGAGATGCAAAAAGTTCACATATTGTCTATCCAACTTCATTTGGACTCATCGTAGACGCACATTCATTTTTGTTCTATTAAGAGCACTATTCAAGTCATCAGTATTGATCATGACTGATACTCAAATTTGAACAAGAACAGCCACATTCAAACACAACAAGAAGTGGCAATTTTTTTTAGAAGGGTCAAAACCATTTGCCTTCATAATGAGCAGCCATAAGCTCAAACATCCACAACAAAATATCAAAACACAATTTAAACACAAAAACCCAATAATATATATACCAAAGATGGTCACAAGAGGTAGGTATGGAGGTACCTCACCCCACCACAAACAAAAAGGCAATTGTCCTCAAATGTACAATACAATAAAAAAGTCAATAAATATGACAAAGAGGGAGGTAGAAAGGGTCATGTCTACACAGTCGCTCCATCTGTCGGGGGATCAGTGCCCGGTGCAATAGCTGCACTAGCTCCACTAAAGCCTGCCATGGATCTCTCTATCAGCGATGTCTGCATAACCGAATGTACAATCGACTCCTCTAAATCTGGCAGGTCTCCATAGATGGTCTCCTCCGAGCATCCAGTTGCTCCTCATCTGTCTCAGCTGCCTCAAATAAAGAAGTGAAGTCTGTAGACTTTAGATAATCCACATCCATCCTCAAGTCTTCAACCTCGGCTTTCAAAGTCGTCATCTCTGAAGTAGCCCCCTGTCGACTCTTACAAGTCTCTACTCTCGCCGTGAGAGTGTCAATAGATGTTCGGAGGAGTATCAATGCATCTAGGGTTGCCCGCTGAATCATCCAAGGTATTGTGGCCTCAAATCAGGTTGCTCGCACATCGGCAGAATGGGCTAAGTGCCCCATCTTCAGGATCATGGCCTGAGTAATCCTGGTGGGCTAGAAAACAGTAGATGAACCAGAAACCTGGGAGGAAGTGGAAGCGGGAGTACCTGAAGGCCCGGAGGCTGGAGTAGGCAAAGGTGCCCCTGCAGGTATCGAATCAACATCAACTTCTGGGGATGTCTCCACCGGAGCCTTTCTCCTCCTGTCTGCCTCCTCCAGAGTGTACTTGGCCTCTATGCGCCGGATGTATTTGGAGGATGTAGGGTTGACCTTGATGTCCCTCTTCTCATCACGAGGAACTCCAGCACGCCGGCACACCTCTGTAATCAGGAACGAAAATGGAAGAGATGTATGTCGTTGCTTGGGCCTCATGGCCATCTCCTACTCAATGATGAGTCCTAAGTCAATGCTCTTCCGGGCTATGATTGACCCAAGGTAGGCCACTTTTGGATGGCTAAGAATGGACTCGTTCTGCGAGGGCATGATAAAGCTACTGATGAACCCGAACCAATTCCAAGCGGCAATATTCATGTCCTTCTTCTCGATGGGAGCTCCTACCTCAATCCACCCCGGGGTGGTGTCAGAAATGATGGGGACAAGCCAGCCCTTGAGATCATCCAAAGATGTCGTAGTGGTAGCCAAATTTGGGTAGTCAAAAATTGACCCTCTATCTAATGCAGCGTTGATATGATCGCGGCCACATCTCAGTTAAGTCCCCCCTACCATGAAGGACTCTACTGGTATAAAAGCAATGGCCTTCTTCTTGCCCTTAGGTACAAGGTCAAAGTATGCTGAGTAAATTTCTTGGACCCATGTAGGAATGTATGGGCCTCAGGGCCTGGTAAACTGCTCGAATTTATGGAACCGGAGAGTGTCCCACACATTAGGATACTTGCCCTCTAGGCCCTCTATGGATAGCAGCTTTTCCTCTAGAATCGTCCTCAATCCCTAGCCTTTAGATGGTTGAGTGGCCGAAGAGGAGGACCCTGATATGGTGGCGCTGGAACCACCGTCTTTGCCGGAGCTGGCACTATGTCAGTAGCAGGAGATGTGGCCTCTAGAACCCTAGATGCATCTTGGCAAGACCTTGCATGAATTTCTGCTCGCTAGAACTATAGAGGCTAGTCATCCTCAGGCTCAGAATGTAGCCTGGGAATCAAAGGAATCCCTATCGTTGTCGGAGTTGTGCTCTGGTATCTCAGATGTGGGCGCATTGCCTTTGCATTTGCCTCCTTTTGGAGGTGACTTCTTTCCCTTTTTAGAAGGGGTAGATGCCCCCTCAATGATAACTATGCCCCATGCTCTTTTATGGGGCGGCATGTCCAAGTTGGTTCTAGCCATATCTACAAAAGCATCGTAGAATGTTAGAAACAGTTCAGGAAAAGTTACAGAAAGACTCACCAACTGGTTTGGTGAGTCGCCAAATCACTTTGGCGAGCCAGATTGAGCTCGCCAAAAAGGATTGGGTCAAAAATTTCCTAGAAAAATGGAATGTCAGCAATGAGAAGGGACTTTCGGCGAATCGCCGACCTCATTCGGGAAGCACAAACTAGCCCGCAGAAAGTTACAGTGTATTTTAGGGGTTATGAGCACAGAAAGGGCAATCAAAGAAGACTTTCGACGAGCTCAGGCTTCTCGCTGAAAATTATATAACCAAACTTAACAAAACAACGAAATTACCGACGATTAAGGGTGATTTCAGCGAACCGTTGAGTGGTTCAGCGAGCTCGACCCAGCTTGCCAAATTGCCTAACGTGCCTATTCTCAACCCCAACTTCCAAAATCAACCCCGCAGCCCCCGAAAACAAAATCAAACAACATACCCACTTGATTAAGCCTAGACCCATGCCACCGGGGTACTTAGACTTCCCCCGATTTGGCCAAAATTGGCCATTTGACGACTTTAGCCCTTAAAAATGACGTCAAATGCTCCATCATTGGGTAAATCACGTCATCTAGCACAATTTGGGTTACTCACACTTCACCCACCTAGACTCAATAATAATTAAGCACAACCTACAAGATTACGATCAATTTTAAAGCATGAAATTTAGGAAATTAATAATTCATGCAATTTAGGCACGATATCAAAACCAAAATAGGCACACAAACACACATTTACAATTTCAAAGAGACCCAACACACATCAACATAATTTATAACAATGCATTTGAGTTTAACCGCTATTTACGAGTTTGGGATTCGGAAAACCAACCTTTATGCCGAAAGATGAATTTGTAAAGCTAGGCAGTAAAGATTTCCAACTCCGAACACAAGGTCAATGACCAAAAAGCAAGAAAATGCAAAAATATAGGAAATTTGAAGTGCGGGTGTGATTGTATGAAGTTGAAAAGTGAGGGAATGTTAAAGAGTTTGAAAGTTTAAATGTTTGGCCATTTAAAACCGTTCAGTTCGCACCCTTTCTGTGATATTATTTTTCCTCGCCGAGTGGGTACTTACCTCGCCGAATTTTACAGGACCTCCAGTTAATTTGGGGGTCCAAACGGCGAACAAAGTCGAGCTCGTTGACCTGTTTGGCGAGTTGCCGACTTGCCCATGGGCCGCCGAGTTTTACAGACTCTAACCTGATAATTTTCTGAGCCCAACGACGGTCCAAGTCGGGCTCACTAACCTCTTCGGCGAGTTGGTGAGTCGCCGACTGGACATTTTGCTCGCCAATCTGCACTTTTCAAACACATTCTACACTTCAACGTGCACAATCAACACACATTATTCCAAAAACAAAAAAAAAAACAAAAAAACTTGGGTTGCCTCCCAAACAGCGCCTTAGTTAACGTTGTGGCACGACACAAGTCCTCGGTCAAACTTCATTCTTGGGGTTTGCCATAGTATCACGAGGCAACCGCCTTGTTATCTCGAGTTTAAATGAGAAGAAATTTGATTCATTTGGGTCTCCAACTACTTGATAGAGACGGAATGAGAGGTCACCGTCTTATTAAAGGTTTATACATCTTCATTCATCTCCTTTAAAATTTTATTGAACCCTTCAACCTTGTTGAGAATACGAGAGCGTATATCCTCAGCTCGGCCACCCTCAGAATCTTTGCACTTTTGACGCTCGTGGGGAGGAACATACCTATCCTTCTCCCCATCTCTTTCCTTCCAAGTGGGGTTACGATCCCTCCACTCTCTATCACAGTCTCTCCAACCCTCATCCATGTTCCAACCTTGGTTACTACCCTGTCTGATGTAGTTTCCATGATAACCTCCTTCTTGGTTGGCTAGGAAATTCAGTTCCTCGTTGTACAACGCTTCAAATTTAGCCTCATTGGGGTTTACAGACCCAACACCCACAACATTTACACTTCTAGCACCTGTTCCCATGACATTCTTGGCTAAAATGTCAAGTTGGGTCATCATCTTTGCCATGTTTTGATCCCTCTTTTGATCTTTCTCAAGCTACTCCTTTGTCAATTTAAAAGTGAGAGGGGAGACCTGATCTTCACAGGTGTACCATGCCTGATTAATTTTGGTCATACCATCCAAGAGATGGGCTGCTATAATGTAAGGTTGTTGCATTAAACCTCTCGGAGAAAGTTGATTAGCCACTCCCTTTTTCACTGAATCAAGGCTTCGGTAAAAGTATTGCAGCAAAACGTTGTCGAGCAAACCATGACTTGGGCATTACAACACCAACTTCTTAAATCTTAGTCAAGTCTCATGGATTGGCTCACCCTCCAAACACTTGAAGGTTTGGATGTTGTCCCTAAGTGTCATCATCTTCAAAGGACGGAAAAATCACACTTCAAACGCGGTGACAAGCTCTTCCCACGAAGTGATGGAATCTCTTGATAATTTAGCCAACTACTTACATGCTTCTACCATTAGAGAAAATGGGAACAACCTCAACCGACTGACTCTTGAGATATGTTCTTAAAGGAGAACTACCCACAAACATCAACAAAGTTCCTTATATGCTCATGGGGATCCTCATGAGCCAACCCACCAAACAACCCTTTCAATTGCAAGAGCTGCAACATGGTGCTTGTAATGTGGTACACAACGTTCCCTTTAGCCGAAGGCAAGCGAATGGAACCAACTCCACCCACTAGTTTTGGACCATTTACATTCGGTTCATTGACATCGTTGATGTTTTCGATGTCATCTTTGTGGCCCACTTGGCTACCATTACTTCCGTTGACACTCATTTCCTCTACTGTAAAACAACAACACAAAAACCAAAACTAAAAGTAAGTAGATTCAACTATGACTAAAAAGAACGAAATTCAACTTCACAAATAGAATCTCAAACAACACAACTCCCCGGCAGCTGCACCATTTTGATTTGACGTTTCAAGCATACCTCATCCAATTCTAGGTGTTCAACGATCGTAAATCAGTATAAAACCCAACTAAATTAGTTGGGGTCGTATCCCACAAGGAGCGGTACGTGTTCAAGAGTCAATTGGGAAGTATGAACATAATCAAATCATTCATAGGAATAAACATTATCGAATAAAGACATCATTAAATTAAAGGGGTGACACAAATGTCAAATGGGGGTTTTGGTTTTAATTTTCAACTACAAACAGTGGCAAACAATACGAAATAACAATAATGAGACGGGTTCTTGGGATGTGATTCGATTATAGGCTAATATAAGCAAATGGGTAATTGCAACTATTAGAAAATCGCTAGATATTAGTGAGTAAGTTAGGCTATAATGGAGGTAAACTTACTCTCGAACAATTTGCCTATAATCAAGTTGATTTCTCTCGAACATCAACAAGCATACAAAATAAGAACAGCCCACACCTTAGTCCATTCACTCTCTCGAGCTGAATGTGTGGGATTGAGTTTAGGATTCACTCTCTCGAGCTGAATGTGTGGGATTGAGTTTAGGATTCACTCTCTCGAGCTGAACCCAGGTCAACCCAATACTCACAAACCATCAATCAAAGACCTTAGTTTTGAAACCTCTCTCTCTCGAGCAAGCCAAGAACACAAAAGTAGAACTGCATTTGCAACTACAATTCTTAAATTAAACCACAATTAATGATTAAACTCACTTCTAAATAGAATTTAAAGTAATAATTAGCAATATCCATAAACTAAATCAGCCTATAATCACATAATCACACCCCAAGAATTGGAGTTTTAGCTAGATATCATAAAAAGGTAAAAAACCATTACCAAATTGATTATCCATCAACTGGGTAATAGTAGATTTGTCCTTACAATACTCCAATTCAAAGAATCTCAAAGACCCACTTCCAATTTCTCAAAAGTGAAAAACTTCAATTCTTCAAAACTTACGAAAAAACTAGAGAAAACTTGTCTCCAGAGCTCAAAACTTAAGAAAACTAAAAATATATGAGCTAAGATCCTAAACTAAATATTCAAAAATGTATTTATAGTTGCCAAAAATGTGTTGCGAAGGGTCACTCGGCAAAGTAAGTTGGGCTCGCCGAACCACTCAGCGAGCCGCCCTTTGGTCACTTCTATCGCCCTTTTGCCTTGGTATTCAGCATCCGCAAAGTCTGTAACTTTGGGCGATATAACACTACATCACAGAACCACTCGGCGATCCGCGGACTGCTCCTTTCTCTCGCCAACTTCGTTCTTTCCTTCAGGGCTTGGCACACTGGAACTTTAGGCGGTCAGGTAGCCATTCGACGGCTTACCAAGTGGACTTGGCGATCACCAGGCTTGCATTTCTTTATTCTTTCAGCTCACTTTGTTCCTTTTTGCAAATTAGTGTCCTTGCTTTATTCCTCAATCCATATACCTGGAAATCAAGGGTTTTACATCAGTTATTGGCACAAAATAAGCATTTGAGGACACTAAATCTATATAAATAAAGCCCTAAATAAGTCCAAATCTCGGACTCATCACTGACCCACAACCCTAGACCACGGATTGTGGCCTGACCTACGGTTCGTAGGTCCCGGCGTGGGTGGACCCCTTAGCTGGATTTCTGGACTGCTTCTTGGGAGGGCTACAAGTGGCCATCCATGTACCACCAGAATGGACTGTGGGTCACCTTATGGTCCGTGGGTGGAAATCGTGGGTTGCACCTGCAACTTCTAGAAAAAAATCTGAACTTTGGTAGTTCTAGCATACGAGGTGTTACAAACGCGCTCGAATGAGAATTTCTTCAGCGTGGTTAGCTTGAGAATGTCAAGTTTGGTCTAGATTGATCCTTCGTTCGTGTCTTGAGGACCCTGAACTTTTTTTGAGCCCCTTTGTGGTTTTTGACTTAAAATGACAGTTGGGTGTAGGAACCACTTTTTGTCAAGATTACCTTGTATGAAAATTTCGACTACGCCTTTGATTCTGGTGTATCAAATTTGGTATGGTTGCATATCTCGTTTGCGTTGGAACACCCCGTCGGAGTTTTTAAGTTTCTGAAAAAATGTTGAAATCTGGTGTATTTATAGCAGAAAAATCAGCACTTTTTAAAAAACTTCAAAATCCCTTATCTCTCTCATTTCTTGGCCAAATGAGGTGATTCAAAGTGTGAAAACTTTGTAATTATGGTGGCTTTGTTGTAGAGTGATCGGAAGGTTTTAGGTGCACGTCGTTCGAGGTAAAAATTGTGATAAACCAGACTATTGTAGCCATTTTCGAGTTCTTGTTTTTGGCTATTTAAAATTGGTGATATCTTTCTCATTTTAGCTCAATTTTGGGTGATTTGAAGTCCCACGTGTCATGAATTACCGAAGCTACATCGTGGAGTGTTCAAGGAGTGTTGGGAACCCTTCGTTTTTTTGTAAATTATGAGTTTTAGTTGTTGTAAGTTGTTTTTTCTCTTTTAAATTGATTAAAGTGTTTTTTTTTGCATGTTGGGTTTTGCTGCGTCTTTTTCCCCAAATTGTGTTCCATTTTGAAACACAAGTTTTGGGTCTTTTGGTGGAGTCAAATTCAGAAAGTACAGTATGGGTCCCACGATTCCCATTTCGACTCCAAAATTGACCTGTCTCTATTTTTTGTGATTTCTGTGTCTAAACGATCGTACTAACATTGTAATCTTATATTTGATAGCGTGATATCATTCAAAGATCATTCAATAAGGAAAAGCTCCGGCAAAGTGATTTGGAGCGCACATAGTTGGCTTAAAGGTAGGCTACCAATTTCTTTCTATTAGATTGATCTTAATTATGTAAAAGCATGTGGATTGGAGTGAATTTGGGGTGGGTACCAGTTTCTTAGTTTATTTAATTAGATACATTGTGATAGGATTGATCGACCATATTTCGAGTGTAATACCACGTTAGTCGGGTTAGTAGAATTGTATGTTTATGTGCTAAATGTTATTGTATGCTTGTATGATTTGTCCATCGTCAACTGTGAGAATGATGTCCTCAGTCTAGGTTAGGCTAGTGTTGCCTTAGACTTATTACCCGTGTGGGCTGGATAGCCTTGACCTTCTGTCGACGTCGTTCCGATGACTTAGCTCCTTGTAGACTAGAGTATGAGACTTGAGTCTTATAGTTTGAGCCTTAGATTAGGCGTTATCACTACTTGTTGCACTTCTATATTTTTTTCCTCTAATTATGCGATTTTGACACGTTCTTGGAGGTTTGATGCATCACTAGAGGTGTGGGATTGAGATAGTATAGGCTTGGAGCCTTTTCTGTGATTTCTTGGAGTGGACGATGTTTCACGGTGGATATTGCTGGATTAGATCCTATTTAAGATACTACCACCCCCGGGGTTATTCTTTCTAACTAGGCTGGGAGCTTATCGTTGGTTGGGTGGACTCAGTGATTTCGACGATCACCCTCGGGCCTCTGTTTCTAGCCGAGCTAGGAGTGTGCTGCTGGTTGGGTGTCCCCAGGTCACTCTTTCTAGTTGGGTTGGGAGTTGACTGCATGATAGGACGACTCGCGATATCTACCTCACCCCTGGGTCCCTCTTTCTAGCTGGGCTGGGAGTGCATGTTGATTGGGTGGAGTTTGATGGGTTATCTTGGTTACTATGGGTTGGTAGCCCGGTTTTATCTTTCTCAATAAACTTAGCTATTTTGAGTACCTATCGGGCTTATGGGGGTCCATTCAAGTTTTATTTAAAATTGCACACGAGTGTACCTTCTGGGCTTATGGGGGTCCAGTTAGGTTTAGTTTAGCTGTACTTAGTTTATTTTTGGCATGCTCATGTGCTTTCTAGTCATATCCGTTTTGACCCTCTATGTCTAGATTCTATCATTTCCTATTGTTTTTACCCTTTTTACTCAGTCGGCCTTTGATGCCTAATGAGTACCTATTATTTTGGTACTCATGCTATAATTTGCATCTATTTTGTGATGTAGGTCCCAGTACCAGTTACCAGTGATGATCAGTTCCAGCCTTCTTTTGCAGCTGTGATTCGGAGACGAGGGTGAGCATTTGACGTTTTAGGTTTATCTTGTCTCCTTCTTTTGTTTTAGCTAGTCTTGTTGCTTTTTGAGACACGCTTTGTTGTGGTCTACTTTTGGGACTTGTACTCTTTATCAGACAACTCTGTACCAGTGACTTCCAGGTTTAGAGAGGGATTTGTGTATATATTTATTTTGGTTTGCTTCCACCTTATTGTCCTTTGTTTAGATTATTGTTTTCGCTAGTTTCTACCCTTACACTCATTACTTGATCTTTTGGATTACGAGTTGGCTTACCTACTGGTAGGGTATAGTAGGTGCCATCATGACTCGAGAAATTGGATCATGACAAGTTGGTATTAGAGCCCAGGTTCACTGGTCTCACTTGTATAGAGCTTGCACCTAGTAGAGTCCCACTGATAGACACAATGACGTCCGTGATTTATCTTTAGGAGGCTATAGGGTGTCTTTAGGAAATTTCTCTATTTTGTAGCATATCGTACATCATGTCTATTATCGGTTCCTTGAAATTTCTCTTGTTTCATTCTTTTTGCAGGATTGCTCGTACACGTGGTGGTATGGCACAAGGCAGGGGTCGACCTCTCATACCGGCTTGGGCACCAGTATCAGCATTAGCCTAGGAGAGAGACGAGGATCCAAACCCAGTAGCAGACTCCAGCAACTCATATACCAGCTCCGCCGGTGGGGTAGGGGCCAACCCAGCCACCACCCGGACTAGTTCTGACCCCAGATCTCCAGGCTGCTATTGCACAACTCTTGGGTGTGCTTGGGGGTATGCAACAAACACTCGCCCCAGCTACACCAACACCAGTACCACAGGATCAACCTGCAGTGAGGGAACCTCAGATCTAGGTACCACCTAATGGAGTACAACTCTTGAGTGCAGACAAACCTTTGCCGCCTAGGTTTTCTTGGATTGTGGGTGAGGATGCCCACGAGTTTGGTTGATTAATGAAATAAAGATTTCAAATTTGGAAAATGTAACTGGGGGAGTTCTCTTCTTAACTCAAAGTTTTCAGCTTTGAAGTGTCTTTTACTGTGGGTGCTGATTTTGTGTAAGTTAGAGTGTAATTGTTATGTTCCAGATAAAAATGACATAATTTACTTATACTGGTAGAGCTATAGAGATAATGTAAAACAAAGTTCTATGTGAACTGTTTGTTAACTTATTGTTGATTCATTAGCAGCTTTTCAGGAATGTAGTAGTTATTTTTCAGAATGCTAGTTGAACTAATCTTTGTTGCAGAAGTGAATTTAAAGGATGTAGTGGCACGAACAACTACCATCTTAACAACAAGAGAAATACACAGAAAGAGAGACACAAAAGAAGATGGGAGTGAACACACCTCTTTTCAGAAGTGAGGGATAGTTGTCAATGTTCAGAAACCAGCTTCCTTGCTCGATCTATTAGTTTTTGCAACTCAAATCCTAAATTTTTCACTATAGCTTCATTTTTCAGCTACTGGATTCACTTATTAACACACATTTTCTTTGTATTCCATCTTTGCTCCTTTACACTCATTTTATGTATCTATACCACTAAATCAGCTATTATTGTATTAATTATTTCTATTGGGCTCGTGCTGGCACGGGCACTACGTGTCTAGTCATCTTACAAAAGGCTAATGAATATGAAGAAGTAAGCCAAT
Source organism: Solanum bukasovii (assembly GCA_029582585.1). NCBI lineage: Eukaryota > Viridiplantae > Streptophyta > Magnoliopsida > Solanales > Solanaceae > Solanum > Solanum bukasovii. Next base: position 14,493 of record JAJOOI010010530.1, on the reverse strand, counting down.
AATTTATTTTATTTAGGATTGTTAAATTATCGGGATCTATATTTATATCTATTTTGTCTACGTAATTGCAGGCACTGGAGAAGTGAAGTGTCACTTTTCTTAGGCTAAAATTTATATTTAATTTTTAAAGATTTTTTGCCTTTTTCTTTTATACTTCTCTTAACAATTTTTGTTGGAAAAAATAAATACTCTTATCAAAAAGTCCATAATGGTTTACATTCATTGCTAAAAAAATATAAAGTAATTTTAATTTACACTAATATTCATAACTCTCATGTCTTATTTCATAGCCTTCAAAGTTCAACATCAAATACAGAGAGGAATTTTCTTTTATTTGACATTAATTATTTTAATCACTTTTTTCAAATTTTTTTATGATTACGCGAAGCATGGACAAGTCTACTAATACTCAAATTAAAATTATTGATCTCTAATTATGTGCAAATGATAGTCATTTTTTAAACGGCAAAGGGACAAATATACCCCTGTACTATATGAAATAGTTTAAATATACCCCTAGTTATACTTTCGGGATAAATATACCCCTCCCGTTATACTTTCGGGCTAAATATACCCTTATGACTAACAGAGGACACATGTACGACTGAGATTAAATGAACTATTCAATTTAAACTAAATCAAATTCGAATATAACCCGCCCCGACCCAATAACTTAAATCGACCTAATATGTAACACTAACCCAGCCAATTTGTCTTCAAACAAGAAAACTCAATGGGTGATTGAGTTCTTGCACTTCAGCAACGTCTCAACTTGGAGCCTCTGCTTCACAAAGATTTTTGCTCAAAAGGTATGATTTCTCAATTGAATGCGGCTACGATTAAAGTTGATACTATGAACACGAAGTTGGACGTAATTAAGATTGAAAGAGATAACTTGAAGGAAAAACTGGATGCAATGAAGGCTTCAACCAATTTTGAAGTAAAAAAATCAAAAATATTGGAAGATAAAGTGAAGAAGATGAAGACGTTAATTATGATTTTGTGTGCTCTTTTTATTGGGTCTGTTGCCTTGCGGGTGATGAAGTGATGAATTAGTGAACTTGTGTAATATTAGGTGAAGTCTCCTGATTTTTTTTAATGTACTGTTGATAGTCAAAATCAACTCATGGAAATTTTCTTGATTTTTTTGTAATATATTGTTGATAATCAAGCTCAACTCATGGTAATGTTCCCCTGTTATGTTGGTTATGTAATTTCAAAAATATTATTATCATTGACAAGGCCCTCAAGCCTAAAGACTGCTGCTTATGGTCACTTCGGCCGTGATGACGCTGACTTCACCTGGGAGACTGTCAAGGTCCTCAAGCCTAAAGCTTGAGTGCAAGTTCCCACTCACAACTTCGCCTACCTATATTCTTGTGCCTCTTGTTGAGCAAAAATCTTTGTGAAGCAGAGGCTCCAAGTTGCAGACGTTGCTGGAGTATAAGAATTCAATCGCCCATTGGGTTTTCTTGTTTGAAAAACAAATTGGGTGGGTTAGTGTTACATATTAGGTCGGGTTAAGTTATTGGGTCGGAGCGGGTTATATCCGAATTTGATTTAGTTTAAATTGAATAATTCATTTAATCTCAGTCGTACACGTGTCCTCTGTTAGTCATAAGGGTATATTTAGCCTGAAAGTATAACGGGAGGGGTATATTTAGCCCAAAAGTATAACTAGGGGTATATTTAAGGGCAAATTACAGAAATCACATACTTTTAAGACAAAATTACAATCTATCCCTTAAAAGTTTATAATTACAGAAATCCCTCAAACAGATACAATAATATAAACGCTGATACATTAATCTGATGAGCGAAATACATTAATCGTTAAGTAAGATACATTACATTTTATACATGATACACTAATCTGATGCGCGAGATATACTAATCTGATGCGCTGTTACATAAATCTGATGCGCGAGATACACTAATCTGATGCGTGAAAATGAGGGATTTTGGAGATTTGTAAAATTTATAGAAAATAATAGTAATAAGTAAAGTAAAATGTGAGATTTCTGTAATTAATCCTATATTTAAACTATTCCATATAGTACAGGAGTATATTTGGCCCTTTGCCCTTTTTTAAATTTTCATCAAATTTACAAATTTGACAAATATATTCTCTTGATGAAATTTTATTTTATTTTTCATTTAAAAAATAAAAAAAATATAGACAAATATAAAATGAGTAATGAATTTTGATACCCTAACCCGCCGGAAAACTCCGAACAAAAACCCCCAACTCCCAAAACTCCGGTTGCAGCCAGCATATAGCAAAATCAAGGCAATAGCTTAATAGTTAGAAAAAATGGCTTCGTCCGCCGGTCTCCGAGAATTGCAGCGTGACCTAGAGAACAAAGCCAACGATCTTAGCAAACTTCAAAAAGGCAAAAATCTTCCTTCTTTTCTTCTCTTGATTTGATCCTATTTGTTGTATTTATAGTTTTATTTTGTTATCTACTGTCAGATATATCAAAGAATCATCAAATCAGAAAGAAGTATACTATTCAACTTGGTGAAAATGAGCTTGTTCTCAAGGTATGAAACTTATATTATTTTTTCAATACTTGAGATACATTATATTGAGTTAGTTATCTAATGTAGGAATTGGATCTGTTGAATGAAGATGCCAATGTTTACAAGTTGATAGGACCAGTGCTTGTGAAGCAGGATATGGCAGAGGCTAATGCCAATGTCAAAAAGCGAATTGAATACATTTCAGCTGAACTGTATGTTATTTATTTTTATTTAAGTTTTTTTTAGTTATGTTCTAGTAGTTTCCTCTTGTTTGTGCAGAGTACATAATAAGGTAGTTGTTCGTTGGAATTAATAGGTTACTTTGAGATACTAAAGTAGAAGAGCAGAAAAGGGCCTATGGGAAATCCTTTTATCGAAGTTAAACGATTTATTGATAATACTAACTTATAACCCTCATTGGTTTGGTCCTGATATCTTGAAGAAATATGCTGCTTATTTATCTAAATCGTTGTGCTTTAGTTAATAGTTGTCTATGTTGGTTTTATGTGCTGTTATATTGTTGGAGCCTGCTGCTGGACAAAGGTCCAGTAAGGAAATAGCAGCAATGGAATTTGTTAAGCAGATGTGACACATGACTGGTACTTGCTCTAGTTTGCATATCATATCAGATCTTTTAATTTTGGAAGTAGAAGAACAATTTTTTTTTTTAAAAAAAGGATAAAAGTAACCAATATTTCAACAACATACCCGGTGCAAATCCACAAGTGGGGTATGGGGAGGGTAGTGCACACATAGACCTAACCCTTACAAAGTAGAGAGGTTGTTTTCGATAGACCATCGGCTCAAGTAAAAACATTACAAAGCAGTTCGAAAAAAAGAAACAATGGGAGTGGAGAAGCCAAGAAAAAATGCTAAAGAAAACATAACAAAGCATACAAAAAAGGGAACAATCACTACTATGAAATAATACAATACTCGGAAGTGTCAGAAATAGTAAATAGTAACATATATGGAATAAAACTGATGTGCTATAAGGACCAAATTCAAATTCCATATTTTAGAGGTGCTGATGAATTGAATGATAGGGAATATTTATACATTCTAGGAACAGCCTCTTGTATTTGAAATCTTTTTGGTGCACTCTTGAGATTTTATGTCTGTATAGATGACTATGTCTTTTGTAGAAAATCTTGTTTGATGTAGATTCTCTACTTTTGGTTAAATTTCCTGGACTCAGCTTTCACCCCCAATATTTGTAATTTATTTACCTTACTGAAAAGGGGGGAAAGGAGTGATAGGGGTGAAAGTATATACCTGGAGAGGAAGAAGAAAATAATAAAAAATTGCTGCTGTAATGACTAGTTATATTTCCTATTGGTAGTTGTTGTTAGCAGGACACAAGTTGGATGGCCTAATAAATCAATCAAGGGTGCTCAATCCCAAATCAGTTGGGTTGGGCTGGTCGGCTATATGAACCCTGGGTATCTATTATGTAGACGGTATATTTAATTGATGAAAATAGTTACAGAGTTCCAATTAAGTTTGTGTTGCCTTTAGGTAAAACAAACAAAAAGTGAGGATTCTACTTTATGCTTATTTTGTTCACTATACAGTTCCAGTTGCCAGCAGCTCTTTGTTCCTGCTAGAATTTCACTCAGATATTTTCTTTGTTGAAAGTTTCATTTATCACAACTTAGAATCTCTTATTACTTTAGAAAATCAATTTTTTGAACGCCTATTCAATGAGCAAAGAAAAAGATGAAAATGTGGTGCTTATTTGTTGTATCTCCAGATAAGGAGACACATGACTCCTAACACATGTCCACGTCTGTTTTGATCTTATACCAAATCAGTCTAAGAATATCTTGTCCATGCTTTGCTGGTGGTTTTTGAAGCTTGTCAATTAGCTCTTTTGGTGTTACTTGTATAGTAATGGGTGCCCCACAGAAAGAAGAATGAAACAAACTCTGGGCTCTTTTCTTGAGCAATTACTAGTTTACTATTTTCTTTTATCATTAGCAAAAGAAAAAAAACTATTTGGTTTTATCATGTATGCAGTATCCTCCGATTCATTATCATGTTTAGGGAAACAAATCAACTGATATTCTCCAATGTAAGCCTTATGACGATTGGTATAGTCCTCACTCCGCCCAATGTTTGACTTCAAAAATAGGGCTTTCCTCTATAAAGGTGGGAAATTGATACATTTCTTGCTAATGAAAGACGTTAATGGTTATACAGCATAAATCTATTTTATATGTCCATGTCCTAGATTTTAGTGCTTTGGCAAACCCAACTTTAACAAGCAATTGTGTCCAAGACTTGTACCAGGGCACACACGAGAGTTTAGTGTACAGATTTCAGAAAGCAAAGAATAAACTGACTTGTAAACTCACTTTTCTGATAAAAGGCATGAGCTGAACATGGCTGTTTTTTGTTTGTTTTTCCAGGACTGATTTTGTAGATTGTGAATTTGCTAGTATATATTCTTGTAACTGGTAACATGTATATAAATTTAAAGTTGCACCATAAAAGTGTTATCAGTAATTACAAAATCCAACCAAACTTAGGACTACTGCTTCACAAGGATCCTTTCATATCAACTAGTGTTTCAAGCTCCTCAGCATAGCTTCTTTACACCAAAAGTAAAGCAAAAGAGTACAATTCATCTTGACTTTATGCACATAATTGTATTTGTCTTCAAAACTGTACAGTGCTATCAGTAATTTGCTATGTGTATTTAGTAAAATTAATTTAGATTTAAGCAGAAGATGGTAGTCGGTATTTTATAAAACATCTGACTTTTCTTTGCTGCTTCACTAGTTCGTGTTACCGTACTTTTATCATCTAACAGATGCTCTCTTCTGTCATTCAACAGAAAGCGATTAGATAGTACTCTTCAAGACTTGGAAGACAAGCAGAACAGCAAAAAGGAAACGGTTGGTTTACTTCTCAACTTAAGTATTTTCTTATTTTTCACATTATTCCCAGAGTAATTTTAATGTGACTACTAATTTGGTGTTTCAACAAATATAACGAAACTGTGGTGATGATGAAATTTATCGCGATAGATGTTATTCGTTGTATGAGCACATCTGTCAGGTTGTTGGCAGCTGGACCTTTATGTGGGTAACTAATCAAAGTTGTGTTTTCTAAAAGTACCTTGGATTTAGCAGGAAAAATGAAGAAACGTGATTAGAAATGACATTTGTGTACAGGGATTTTTTTCCCTTGGAGAGCATACATTCAAATAACGTTTTTTAGATTTTCAATTCATTTGACTTGTCAAACTCTTCTATCATTCTCCTTTCCCCAAAGCCAACGGGGAAAAATAGACACTGTATGTTAGGACAGATTCAGGTGGTCTCAGTCTATTTGGCTTTCTTTTTAGTTTTTCTTTCAAGCAGCCATTGAATCTATTCCACCGTATTATCCTTCCTCCTTGTTTATTTTAACTGTTGGTATGCAGCAATTTAAGACCTGTTAATACATGTCTGGCCCACCAATGAACTCCATTTACTTGATATCATTTTTTTCTGTCCTTGGCCTCTATTATATCATCATCGGAAAAGGGCCTAAAATACCCCTCAACTATGCGAATTGGTACAAAATTACCCCTCTTCTACCTTTCGGGCCTAAAATGCCCTAAACGTCAACCTTTTGGCTCTATTTTGCCCCTCATCTTTAACAACTTAAATAATAACCTCAATTAGCAAATTCATTTATGACGTGTCGCTATCCTATTGGCTACCCTAATAATTAATTAAACTAATTAAAAAAATCAAATACCCACCCAAAAGCCCCACCCGTAACCCATCTTTTAACCCAATATTCTAACCCAAATTCAACACTGTCACCAGAGCTTGTAGATAAATAAATCTTCAAACTCAACTCACCATATGAGAAAAAAAAGACTCCTTTTATCAAGTGTATAAAGCTGCGCCACTTCTTCCCCTTCTTTAGCAATGCTTGACCCAGAAATTCGAGCTCGAGAAAATTTCTGCTGGTATTCGACCTTTTTTCGTTGAAAACATTCACTTCAATCGTCCGATAAAGAAGATCAGCAACATTGTTCACATGATACACAAGTTTATCATTCCATACAGGGTTTAAATCTCTCATTTTTACTTGTGTTCTTTGTCTCTGATTCTCAAACTCAATTTCTACAAATGGTAATGAAGAACCTTCACCGTTTTGAATTTGGGTTAAAAGATTTGGGTTACGGGTGGGGCTTTTCGGTGGTTATTTGGTTTTTTTAATTAGTTTAATTAATTATTAGGGTAGCCAATAGGATAGCGACATGTCATAAATGAATTTGCTAATTGAGGTTATTATTTAGACTGTTAAAGATGAGGGGCAAAATAGAGCCAAAAGGTTGACGTCAAGGGTATTTTAGGCCCGAAAGGTAGAAGAGGGGTAATTTTGTTCCAATTTGCATAGTTGAGGGGTTTGGGCCCTTTTCCGTTTCATCATTATCAGATTTCTATAGCCAAAGTGACTGAGTTTTCCAAACCCATAAATACACTTGTAGCTCCGCCCTGAAAACCTCATGCTGTCTTTGAGATCTGATAAAAGATTCTTGCTTTACTTTCTGCTTCAGTGTCCAATTAAACTAAGCAAATAGTACTGGTCATTTCTTGAATTGTGTCTGAAATATTCAATTCTTGTTGTTCATTAGTTGTTCTGTAATAATCAACTCGTTAATGTTAATTGTGATTAATATGTCTGTTTGGCGCCTTAATGAATCATGATAGTTCATGAGTACTATAGTCTGTAGATATTCAACATACTATTGGACCGCATCGAGGAGGAGAGTATGGGGATGGTGGTGGAATTTGGACTTGTTTTATTAGGTAGTAATATACTAGTATGAGGACCACAAACTTGTTAATGTTAATAGTGATCAATTTGTCCGTTTGGCGCCTAAACTAATCATGACAGTTCATTAGTACTATAGTTTTCAGGTGTTCAACATACTATTGGACCGCGTTGAGGAGGAGAATATGGGGCTGTTGTTGGAAATTGGACTTCTTTTATTAGGGAGTAGTAATATACTAGTATGAGGCCACCAATGGTTGAATGTTTTTTTGTCTTGTGTTCTCTATTTTATTAGTAATAGATTATATGCTTAGGGGCTGCAACAGTAGAATGACACCTAACTATCAAAATCAACAGAATGACACCCAAGTGTGTGGCGTAAAATTCGATTAAATAGGTGCAGAACACGTCCAGGTTCAAATTGTAGCAGAAATACAAAATACCATATGAATTTTTCTCATCTGCTGAGATCTGTTGCAGAATTATCGATTATCTGTGTCTGGAAACAAAATAATCAAGGTGCTCACTACCCTTGCTTAAATACAAATACATAAGAAAACAGTAGATGTCACCTACATTGCTCGGACTCTTCACTTCTGGTGCCGCACCCGTGTCGACATGATGACGTGGGTGTGGGTGTGAGATCCGTACCTGATCGGTCAACCGGTTTTGGATACTTTGACCAAATTCAAGGGAGAAATTTTGGACAGATTCAATGATTTATGTAATCAAAACAAAACCTAAGGTGGAATAGAAGAAAATGAAATACCTTGTATATATAAATTTCTATTGCTACTCTTTTTTTCCTTTTACCTCCTTCCTAGATTCTCCTCTTGATCCTTATTTTCTCCTCGAGTTAGCCACATAATATCTCATAATTTAGGTTTTATAACTGTATTTTTAGTCGAATCCCTGCACCCGTATCCACAATCCACACATGGATCCGTATGCCTGAATCTTAAAAGTTAGGTCATAGTGGATCCAACCTCTAGATTTGCACCCGTATCGACACATGCACCCGACTCTGAGCAACTTATGATGTCACGGGCCTGATTTATAACCACAAAACGAACGTGAATATAAGGGTCATCATGCAAAAAGTTGGTAAGCTTCGATTATAAAACGTAGTTGTCCAATTTTCTGAGGTCTCCAACATATCCTTAATGCTGAGAAATACAACATTACCTTCATTTTTTTTTTTTTTTTTTTTTTTGCTATTGTCCACATTCTACTAGTTCAAACATAAGTGGTTGAGTCATTTATCAAGTAAACTACCTACTATCACGTGCAACATATACTGTCTGAGGATTATTCATATTATGTATTGTTTGATCATATTAAATATTGTTTGTAAGTGTGTATAATACTAATCATTAATACGAACAGGGAATATAGAGGTTTGACCAGTTGAATTGAATTGCATTTGATCAGAGTTAAATCATTTCATTTTATAAAAGCGATATTATTGCAGTAAAATTGGAAATACACTCAATCTAAAAGGTAAGAAGTTTATGTTTGTGTAACAAAGTGCCGGAAGCTAAGATGATTGATACCTGCAAGTACATAGGTGCCATTTATTGATTTATCAGTAATGGGTTATTGGTTTAGCGGTTTTGATAACAATTTTGATTTCTTTTGTTATCGGGTTTTTGGTTTTTTCTTAACGGGTTATTTAATAACACGATAGTAAAATAAATAATTATATTTATATCATTTTGTATATAAAGTCCTTGACTTAGAGTTTACTTTCCTACTTTTATTTCTGAATGTCTCAAACTCTTGGTTATTCTACAATATAAAAGTGTTTGCTTTTGAGCAAGATGCAATTTGTGAACTCATGTGCATGGTTCATTTGGTTTGTCACCTTGTTTCTAAGTGATTTTCAATGATATTTTTGGTGTTCAATCTTTTTTTTTTTTTTTTTGATAATCGAGAAATCCGTCTGTGACTCCTTTAGACCAATCACAGCTTTCTAAACTCGGTGGATAATGGGCCCGCCCCTCTACCCTTCTCCACTTAAATACCGGGCTTCGCTTTGCATGGTGTGGGGCTTGAACTTGTGACCTAAGCCACAAATCCTCCACCTTTTGCCACAATCACAGCCGTCAATATTAACGGTTAAACCGATAACCGAATCCATAACGATCAGTAACCAATAAACCAATAACCAATAAGCCAACATTTTAATGGTTCTAGAACGGTTTAGCATCTCTACAAACCGATAACCAATAAGTTAAACCGATAAACATTAAAACCAAACCAAATTGACCTATACGTAGCCCTAGGCAGGGTTGTTCATGGTTCGATTTGGATCAGTTATTGGTTAAAACAAAAACCAAACCAATCTGGTCGGTTTTTAAATTTCTAAAACCAAACCAAACCAAATGAAAAATAATCATCGGTCTAGTTATTGACAGTTTGGTTTAGTTTTTCTGATTTTTTCGGTTTGAAAGTAATTATTTTTTTAGGACATACATATTTCGATAGATGAACAATCCACATGAAAACTGCTGTGGGTTCAACTAAGCAATATTAGAGTTATTATTACACGAACAAAATTATTCAATTAAGAGAAAGTGTGACTATCTAATGTGAGGGTAGGATAGGTAAGGACTAAAGTAATGAATTTTGATGGACTTAGATTTAGGGTTGTAATAGTTGGGCTAAAATTTGAGTGTTGGGCTTCAAATGGTAAACTTAAAGACTTAAGTTAATTAAAATTAATAAACTATTTATATTTTATTTATGAATAATATATCAATAATTATAAAATTTATATATCTAATTTTTCGGTTCGGTTTGGTTATTTTTGCGGTTTGTTTTTAATAAAACCAAAATCAAACCAAATAGTATCGGTTTTTAAAATTAAAAACCAAACCAAACCAAATATCAGGTTTTTAATTGGTTTGGTTCGAATTACAGTTTAGTTTTTTTAACCATAACCATGAACAACCCTACGGGAGGGGGTGCTGCTGCTGCAGTTAGAATTGGCCTAGCAGCTCTCTAGTTCTAGTATAAATTAGGTTTATAATGCTCGTCATCCTGTTTGGTTGGCAGTTGGATCTTAGTGGGCAACTAGGGCTTATTGCTTTTGACTTATAAGCCAAAACCTATAAGTTAGGATTTGTAACTTATGGTTTTTGGCTTATTTTTGTCTTTTTGGCTTAAAAACAAGTGCTTAAAGCACTTTTTTGATTTATCCGAACATTCCAAAAGTACTTACAAGCTATTTTGGCTTAAAAACACTTAAAATAAGCCAATCCAAACAGGCTCTAATAAAGGTGGTGATTTCTAAAAGTACCTCAGGTTTAGTAGGAAAATGAAGAAAAAGTGAATTTAGAACTGACATCATTGTGTACGACTTCTTTTTTTTCTTCCTTGGAGTGCATATATCAAGTAACATTTTTTAGATTTTCAGTTCATCAAACTTGTCAAACTCTTCTATGGGAAAAATAGGTGGTTGGCACTGTATGTTAGGACAGATTCAAGTGGTTTCAGTCTATTTGGCTTTCTTCTTAGTTTTTCTTTCAAGAGGCCATTTAATGCATTCCACCATATCTTCGTTCACCCTATCTTTCTTTTAACTGTTGGTATGCAGTAATTAAAGATCTGTTAATACTTGTCTGGACTCACCAATGAACTCCGTTTACTTGCTATCAATGTTTTCAGTCCTTGACCTCTTGTTATTTTCCTCATTATCTCCTGATCATTTCATAAGTCGCCTTGTTACTAAGATACCAACTCTAGTCTCTTACGGAGCTGAACTGTATAACTGTTTTCCAACTTATGTCAAGGCATTTATTGAGTCGCCATGTTGCTCAGATACCAACTCTAGTCCCTCAGGGCGCTGACAGGTTGATACAAATGTTGGAAAAATCAGTTTGTTGATTTATCTTGCTTCATGATAAAATCCTTTGGTGCCTTGTGCGGTTCAGTCAACTAGTAATATTTCTATGAGGTGGATATGTTAACCTGATTCATTTTGTTGTTGATATACGTGTCAATTTTCAGATTCTGAAGCTGCAACAAAAGATTCAGTCTCTCCAAGCCGGAAAAAGCAAGGCATGATGCGCCTTAGGGACTAACATGGCACCATGGGCATGTTAATTTGACCGCATTTAAACAGGTCGTGTTGTCCCAAAAACTCGAAGCATCTTCCTTATTGTTCCGTTGGCTTTTGTAGATCAAAGGGTTTCATGATTTGTATGGTTTTTAGTCACATGTGATATTATTTTAACTTTATAACTAGCTACAGCTTCTTCTATGGATGGTTATCGTGGTTGAAATATTTTTCAAGGACAAGTTTCTGTAGTGGAAATGGAACATTGAAAATTTTGCAAATTTCTGCCCATCATTTTAATCATTAATATTGGAAACACCTCTGAAGTTGACACAAATTATTAGTTTCATCCTTAAAGTATATATGGACAACCCTAAGTAGGCGTTTAACCATGCGATATCATATCACGATATGGGATCGTGAGATGGAATCAGCGTTTGGACATGCGATTTCATGCTGATTCCATCTCATGATTTGAGATTTTTTAAATATAAAAATTGATACACAAGTTTATATTTTGTTAAAACAATCCTACATTATATTTACTAAATATTTATTTCATATGTAAATAAAATTAATAAGGGAAAATTGTATGAAATAGCAAACTATTAATTCAAATTAAATGTTATAGCCATAGATTCTTTTATTTGTAATTCGCAGCAAACATTCCATGTTTTTTGCCATCCCATTTGTATACTGAAATATACAAATAGATTGAAATATATAAATGCTTGTATATCGAAATATACAAATGTTGGACCCATTTGTATACCGAAATATACAAATGCAGGACCCATTTGTATATCAAAATATACAAATGCAGGATTCATTTGTATACCAAAATGTACAAATAGACTGAAATATACAAATGCAGGACCCATTTGTATACCGAAATATACAAATAGACCCAAATACATATTTTTTATGTATATGTATATCGAAATATACAAATTAATAGCCATAGCAAACATAAAGTTTGCTATGGAGCGCAATCATACAAACTATAGTTATAGCATACAAATATGATTTTTATGTTTGCTAAACCTAAAATTTACTCAATTAATAATCACATCACTACTTTTTAAAATTTATTATTCTCACCAACATAAAATTTATTATTGCTTTCAATTTGGTGAATATAAATGATAAAATAAGAATTGATTTGGTGAATATAAATACAAACAGAGGTAGTAATACTTTTTTGTTTTTTCATAATAAAAAAAACTTCTCTTTCGGCTACATATGAAAATGTTTAAAGCAATTTAATATGAAAAATGACAAAATTGATGTTGTATGTTTGATAATCACTACTTCTAATATGTTTGATTTTAACACGAAATTAATGCACTGAAAATGTGCAATTGCACACACGTGAAACAAGGCACACAATTCCAATTTGATATTGACACACAAGTGAAAATTGTCATAATTTGTGCAGTGTTACATAATTATTTGAGATAATATCAAAGGGGTGATGGAATATTTATGGTCTATGAGCATGAAATTATAGTTGCGAATGATATTGACCAACAAATTATTCAAAGTAACAATGTTGGTTTGTCTTCTAGGTCATATGATAGAGAAATGCAAGTTCAACGTGAGAAGATTGTCCGTACCATCACTACTAAAAAACTAGCAAAAAACGACGAAAGAAAAAGCGATGGACGACGTCGCTTTGAAAAGCGATGCCAATTGCCACACAATCTATCGCTTTTGAATAAAAATAATTTTAAAAAAAATTATTTTACTAAAAGCGACGGACAACATCTCTTAGTCCGTCGCTTTATTTCGCGGATTTTTGTGCCAAATAAATATATATATATATATATAATAATAATAATAATAATAACTAATTATTTAAAATAGTTAGAGATGCTTTCCGTCGCTTTTTATTAAAAATAATTATTTATAAAATAAAAATAACCACGCCGTCCGTCGCTTTTTATTAATTTAAATTGAGTAATTATTTTTTAAAGAAGCGACATATAGCATCTCTTAGTCCGTCGCTTTTTGGTCAAAATGTTGGTCAAATATTTTTAAAAAAGCGACGGACATAGAGACGTTGTCCGTCACTTTTGTTAAAATATCTGAACCACAAATGCGAAATTTCCCATTTTTCCATCTCTCTTCATTCTCTCTTCTCTTCCTTCTCTCTTGCTCTCTCTAGACGCCGACGCCGACGCCGACGAAGTGACGCAGACGCCGACGCTGCCCGTCGCAACTTTTCACCTCTCCACTGCCCACCGCCGACCCCGATCCACTATTCTTCTCCTTTAATTCAAGGTTAGGGTTTCATGAAATTATTTTAAATTTTTTTGATCAATTTGAGTATTGAATTTGTTAATTAGTGTATTGAATTAGTTTTTTATTGATTGTTAGTTTGATTGATGGTTAGTTAGTAAGTGAATGATTTAGGGTTTTTGATTTTGTTAATTAGTATTGAATTTGTTTTTTTATTGATTGTTATAAGTTTGATTGATTGTTAGTTAATTAGTGAATGATTTAGGGTTTTTGATTTTAGTTAGGATTGATTGATTGTTATAAGTTAGTGGAGTGTTAATCTAGATGAATTGAAGTTAGATTTAGAACTTGATTTTGAAATTTAAATATAACTAATTAATTCTTGAGTTAGAATTTTATGTATAACTAATTTTAGAAATTGGATATATATGATGAATTTAATTAGAACTTGAAGTTGTTGAACTTAATTAGAACTTGAATATAGTTATTGAACTTGAACTTGAATATAATAACTAGCTAATAACTTAATTTAGAACTTGAATATTGAACTTAGAACTTAATAACTAATTCTCGATGACCTCAATTAATTTGAACTTAATAATTGAAATTTGAACTCAATTAACTTTGTGGTAATTTTTTTGTGTCCATCGAGTGTTTGTTAAGCATAAGTACCAACACTAGTTGATCCTATTGATTACAAAACTGATTTTCTTGCAAGATCGATTTGTGTCTATCTAGTGTTGATATTAAGCTTTAATTTAGGAATAATGTGTTTGTTTAGCATAAGTACCGACACTAGTTGATCCTATTGATGACAAAATTGATTTTCTTGCAAGATTGATTTGTGTCCATCTAGTGTTGATATTAAGCTTTAATTTAGGAATAATGTG